>CAHIKZ030005063.1:3087500-3210000 GCA_903632075.3 Acanthosepion pharaonis
GAGAGTGGAAGTAGACCTCTATTTCAAGAACGACGCCAACAACATATATGGACGCCTTTTTCCTGAGCTAATTTCGCAGACGCACATTGTCTGCAAACACTTCTTTTTCTCTATTTTTGTACGTGTATATTAAATCTATTTAAGTAGTATAGGTTGTTGTGTATATTTCTCTTCAAAAGCTGTCACCTCGTGTCTAGTTTCTAAACACGGTGTTTTATCCTGGCGTCTCATCGTGGATATAATTACCACACAATCAAAATTGATTGACTGATTCGTTTTGTCCGGCTTACCAGCACTTTCCAGATTATTTAAAGCCCGAAAATATTTTAGATCTCAAGAATAAGACATAATAATTGTTTATGAAACATGTCTTACTCATTAACCCATAGCAGTTGAAAGAGGAGGTGGATTCACAGATTTCCCAAGTTACGTGAGCTTAAGTGAATATAACAAGACATTATCCAGTACGCCATCTGCACAGCCATACTTCTAGCACCTGGCATTCTCAAGCGGTCACCCACCTAGGTACTGAACAGGTGCAACGTTGCTTAATGTGATCGTACTGGAACCAGTCAGTTATGTGCAATGCGTGATACACGCTTAGGCGATCATGTATCTTTCGATACATGACTAACGAGGCAGGCTGTCATTTCTTTCCGCGGTAGGCCAATTGCCATCCAAGGCTATAGAACTCGGTCTGTCCTGCTATTTACTCATAGCTGGGCGAAGAAGAAGAGGATTAATAGCTTTCCCAAGAGTATTATCACGTACGTGATCGTAATGGATTCGACTGAAATTGAATTGCTCAATCCAAGCCGCTACCCATTATGCTACGGTCCCTCCTCACTGAAACCGGTGTTCCAACGTAATACGGCCGTAAGCGTACTTAGTCAAAAGTTAACCGCTTTAATCTGTTATCCTAATTTATGGCTCTTTTTCAAACTCGTATAAAAAGAAGAAAATAGATTCTTTCACTATTTCCCGATGCGCCCGACGAAAGATTACAGAAACTTATTAGGTGTGAGCGCGCACTAATAGGTCCATAGACAGCCATGATAAGAATGTAGTCAGTATAGATTCTTCGTAATATATCGATATTGGTGACCATTTGTACACTCTGTTTGAACTGTGACTGTTTCATCTTCGCCTTGACATCCAGTTCTACTTAAATAGACCAGCTCATTACTTCTAACATTTAGGTTCATAGATGAATGGCTTTTCATGTCTTGTGTACCTCACTTTTATGTTCATCCAGTCATATATATATATATATATATATATATATATATATATATATATATATATATATATTATAGTTGTTTGACGATGTAAAATATAGGACTTGTTTTATTTTCATTACCATACAAGGAAACATCCTTTTGTTAAAGGGAATTTGTATTGAAGCTTCGCCCGTTAATAATAACAAGAAAACACACTCATACCAAATTACGTATACGCACACATTCATACAAAATTACGTATACGCACGCACATTAATTAATCAAATACGTAGAAAAAAATATAGCTTAATAATTCAGATAGATTGTGAATTTAATTTTGTTTTGTATATTAATGTTAGCTATATCATATATTTGGTGCATAATTATCAAGCGTTTTTGTAGGCGAGTTATTTGTTAATAAAAATTGCTATTTTGTTTACTTTTATCAGGTTATAAAAATGCGTGTCGATAATCATACTCATTTAAAAATGCTATTGTTGAATTGTTATGTTTCTTTTTTCATAGTAAATATTGTTTTAAAACGCTTGATAATTATGCACCAACTCAATAGTTAAATTTTGCTCCACATAAGAACAACATCGAAAGTTTACTCCGTCAAAGTGCTCTGCAGCGATCGAAAGTGGTATTAACTGGTTGGTGCGAGATCAATTGAAAATAATAGGTGATCTAGAACAGAACAAATTAAACTTAAAAAAAAACCTTCCTGTATGCTGCATGGCATTGTCATGGGGAGAATATTTTTCCTATAAGTGCGCTTTTCAACTAAGGGTTTATGGACACATTAAAGTTGCTGGACTTATAAATTCGAATTTACTGTTTCATTGCGTTTTAAGAACTCTGAATGAATAATACCCTGACAATCTTTTCACATTCAAAACATTAAATTTCTTCCATGGAGTTCAACCAGTGGGTTCAGCTGTGGAGATTTATTCTTATTTTGTACTGAACATTGTTGTATGCAACTCACTTTTCATCACCTGTTATGATATAGTTAAGGATCTGTTACTTAGCGTTAGAGATTTGTTATTATAATTGGTTCCCCAAAACGGAAACTTCTTATGAATGTCAACGAATTTTGAAACCTTCGATTCATAAAATTGTGAAACATCTATTACCGTTTCATTTATTTCTGCAATCTCAGATGTGTATAAAATTTTTGTAGAGACGTGGTTTTTCTAGACATTGTTCTTGATTATATTCTCACAGCCGTAAACTTTTACAGCAAGATTTTAAAAATGTCTCTCGTCTTTGCAGCTTTCGACTCAGACCCATGAATATCATTGAACATGAAGCGGTATAAATGGAAAATTTTCTTTGAAGTAAGTTAAAACAGACGGGAGTAATTACTTTTTTTATTGACCGAATGGCAGACAATAAGTTAACAAGAACTAAAAGCAAACTATGGCCGCCTTGACAAAAGTAAAAATACATGAAATTCTGATACAATTTTGGGTGTGGACACTTCAACTAATACCAATGTGTGGCTGTGTGACGATCACTATTGACGATGGCTAATGTAACGGCCATAGACGGCCCAATGCTACAACATTTTATTCTGACCGATAGTAATAAAACCAGTTTGCTCAGACACGTTCTCATAATTATTTGAGAACAACGAAAACGCCTACGTTCTCCTTTCGACGCTACTAATTCTTCCAGGCTAATGGATTCCGGGTAAGCAAAGAAAGTTTTTAAGAGAATTCCAGATACTTGCATCAACTAAGTTTTATGGCAGGATCTTAGTTTTAGCTTCATTATTTGCATATAACGACGAGCGATTATTTGGTGACATTTTTTTCTTTCTTTATTTTAGTTTCATCTGTAGTTTCAGATTTGCAAAACTTTCCCATAGCATTCAACCATTTTTTTTCTATTCTTTCCATATATTTCTTGTATTTTTAGAACCAATTCCTTGTTCGTTCTTTTAGTTAGCCGTTCTCTAGACTGGTATATTTTCCTGTACGTATTATAAAATACAAAACACTGAGAATTTCAACACGCGTAAGCTATAAAAAACTTAATGAAAAGATATGTAAAAACAATATTGCATTTTTATTAAATACGTATTTATTATTTTAATCAAATTGTTTTTAATATAGTGGGTGTACTTTTCATGTTAAATAATGAAACTAACGTTTAATTTTCACTCCAAAATTTAATGAAAATTTATTTTTACTAAGCTACGCAGCCGAGTAAAAACAAACTGTACTTTGTAGCAGCTTACCTTTTTGTAATTTAGTTTCGAAAGGCAAATGTATGTTTGTTTTAGAGAGTGTGATGGACTAACGGAAGTATCAGAATTATATATATATATATATATATATATATATATATATATATATATATATATATATATACATATATGTTGTGGTAGGATCCACCTAATTTGCATAGTGGAGTACCGACTATATAAATATGCTTGGTACCGGGGAAGAGAGGGAGGAATCAAGAGATTCAACCAGAGACTCTGCCTGACTGCGACTCAGTCAACACATTCTCCAGGAACGGTCTTACCAGGAATATACAAAAGACTATATGTAAATATTGTGTACACATTCTTTGTTTCAATACATTTTGTTCTAAGTACATTTTGTGTTGCATTATTATTCCATGCATTAGTCAAGTTTCAATATATATATATATATATATATATATATATATATATATATATATATATATATATATATATATATATATATATATATATATATATATATATATATATGGAGAGAGAGAGAGAGAGAGAGAAAAAAAGTTTAATGGTCTGAGCTGAATCAGACCAGTAAACAGTAGTATTAAAAAGTGCTCATACACGTGAGAAAAAATATAAGGAAAAATAAAGTTCACATGTAGAGCTTTTAAATTTAAAAATCAGGAGGTCAATTAAAATACGCCAGAATGGTTTCGACATAACGGTCTCTTCGGACGATACTTTTAATGACAAGTTAAACGCTTTATTTCAAAAAGCCACAAAGAGGCAGGTCATTAAGTGTAATGGAAGGGAATCTTGAATAAGAAAAGAAAAGAAGGGAAAAGAACGAGAATGGAAGCGTATTCTATATGTTTACCGTAAAGAGGTAAAGCATTATGTAACTTTTTTTTATGTAGGATAGGGAAGCTAGCACGTGTAAAGAGTAAAAGTGGGGTTTTAAATTAGATTTTTAACCGGCTTCATATTCATTTTATGTGAGGGCAAGTGTTTAAAATTTCGGATATTTTTAAAGATTTTTTTGGATCCGGGAATATCATAATTGCTAATTTCTCATATTGTCATGGTTTGCAAATGCGGGTATAATTGTTATATGTTTTAACTTTTTTAAATTTTCCACCTTACGACCGTTATTTTTTTTTCTTTTAAATTCGACATATGGTTGGCAGGCTTGGTGGAGTATCTAAGGTTTGTACCTTAAAAGACGATGTGTGATTGTACCATCTGCGCTTGAAAGGGCCTTCCGTGCAGCTTTAATTTGGCCATTAATATTTGTTACTTCTGTTATATAAATTATAGATTCCGTTTTACAAGCTTCATTTAATGGACATCTAATTTTATTTCTACAGTTGCATAAGTTACTATTATTATTATGTTGCACGCTCGTTTTGAATTTTCTCTTATTTTGTCTTTTTATTACTCGTTCAACTGTAGCTTAATTTGACTGTATTTTTATTAAATATCTTATGTAGTTCTGAATTTTTGGGAAGTGTTTAGAAAGCAACTTGAAAAATTATTTACCTATATTACATTTCACCTCTAAGTTGAAAGGGGCGTTAATCTAAATATTATTTTTCTTTTCCTCGAAATGGTTTCTGTATGATGTGTAATATGTTGAGGTTCAAATTCTAGATTTGCTTTGTAGACCTCTGGCTTGAATTTTATCTCGTATTCTTTCTTTTTTTTCCTCAAAAATTGTCTTACCAGATGAGATTTTGGATAGCCTAGACAAGGGGTGGCCAACCATTTGCTTCCATGCGCCAATATTTTGTACGAGTAATTTAAATGCGCCACACAAACATTCACTTCCTTTCAGTACGTGTTGTAATATGGACATATTTTAAAGTTATAATAAAATCTATTTATTTGAAAAATCTATGCTTATGACCAGAGGCGTATCCTTTTCGCACTTTCGCAAAGGACGTGCAATAAATATAAAATCACTGGAATAAATGACTAGAAGTGGCTTAGTTTCTTTTCATCAAAAGGATGCAATGCGCCACTTGTAAGCATCCAAGGCGCCACTTATGGCGCATGCGCCACAGGTTGGCCAACCTTGGCCTAGACTCTATTCCATTGGGGATATGTTTAATTATATTGGTATGTGGTTGGATTTAATATTTACATACCTTAATTTTGCGTTACATATTATGTACGGGG
The DNA here is from genome assembly GCA_903632075.3 of Acanthosepion pharaonis. NCBI lineage: Eukaryota > Metazoa > Mollusca > Cephalopoda > Sepiida > Sepiidae > Acanthosepion > Acanthosepion pharaonis. Next base: position 3,093,111 of record CAHIKZ030005063.1, read on the forward strand.
GAACACTGCCTGTCAGAAGGTTCAATTCAACGTTCAGATAGTTAAACATTTATTTATTTATTTATTTATATCGACTTCTATTTTAAAGCCGATATTTTTAAAGAGCTTAAAAGCGTTTTTTCTAACAGTGCCATTGGTTCTTTTGTTGTTTTGTGTTATCATTAGGCCGTTATCTCTATATAGACCCTGGTTGTTTATATGGACGGTCTTGTTGATTTCATATAAAATATGCAGACCTATTAGTTCAGAAAATAGCTCCATCAATGAATCCCTGTGGTACGTCAAATCCGTGTTGTTTTTTTGTGTTGTTTTTTATTTATTTTTTTTTTTATCCAGGTTGTTCGGTTGTGGAATAAAATGGATTTGTGACAATCTAAAATTATTCTCTTTGGTCTAATGTTATTTCTACGAAGCCTTTGATGAAATATAAAGCCTCCAGTAGACATTTTTCGGATATAGATTGATAGAAGTTCTTAATTTCATATTTTATGAATACATATTTATTCTTATTGTTCATCTTATAGAAACAAGAAATGCAATCAGCTGTATCTTTCTATTGGATTGGCTTGTGTGGCAATTCTTAATGAGTCGCCTATTTTTTCAAAATGTTTTCGCTTATTTTACCCACTTCAGTTTTTGTAGGAGACGAAAAGAAAGATTGTTAGGGAATTCCACTTTGTGGTCCTTTATGATAAGAAAAACTTGCTTACAGCCAATTACATGGACCCTGTTACTTATCCTTACTTTGGTAGTGATATTTTTGTCTCCTCATTTAAATATATATTTCGGAGCTTTTTTTTTGTAAGTTTTATTTACCACTTCGTCCATTATTTTCCTGTAAGTTTCTGGGTTCATGGTGAAAATGTTTTTTTGGGGGTTTTTTTCGCCTTTAATTATAATATGTTTTGTTTTTTTTTTATTTTAAAATCCGTAGTTAATAGTTTTTGGAAATTGCTATTAACTTCGTGAATTTGATGTTATCAATGATGCTAAGCATATATGTTTCAAAGTTAGCGCGTTTATAACTAACGCTCAATAATAATTACATATTTGCTTTTCCTCTTTACTGTATACATCTACAATACACTTGTATTCCTGTTCCTTTCTATTCTTTTTTTTTATTCAACCTTCCTTTCCATTACACTCAATGTCCTATCTTTCAATCATCATGAGCCTGTAACTTTTTTTAAAGATAATTATTTAGCGTTCCTTGTAGATTTTTTTTTAAATAAATCGTTAAAGTGGTTATTTTAAAATATATATATATATATATATATATATATATATATATATATATATATATATATATATATATATATATAATTTGAAAAATATATTTTTCAGCCACGGTAAATTTGCGTCCAGGTTCTTACAATATATCACCATTCTTGTCAGTTTTTTTTTTCTGTTCGCACAATGTAGGAAAGTCAGGGACAAAGGAGAGAAAAAAGAATATAATTGAATCTGGCTAGATTGAAAAAAATATTCTTTATTACTCGCTTGGTTTTTTCTTTAGCCAAAATCTTAAGGAAATGGATGATTTTTTTTTTTTTTTTTCAATTTTTTTTTTTCCTCGGATACCAATTTGTTTTGATATACCTGCAAGTTGTGCTGTCCGAATATTACTATTAGCATAATATATATATATATATATATATATATATATATATATATAGATAGATAGATAGATAGATAGATAGATAGATAGATAGATAGATAAATGAATAATCCCCTACAGAATCTGCAATGGAAATTACAATGTAAATAGTTTTCTCAGCTACCTAGTTGTAATCTATTTTCGTGTCCTAAAATATTTAACTTGATAAAACCTTCAACTGTTGACACAATAAATTTAATCTTTGCACAATAATGCTTCGAATTTCTGTCAATTATAAATAAAGTCTATCTTAATGCGAAATTTAATTTTCTTTTACTGCTTAAATTATTACAATAAACAGCAGCAAATTTTGAATTCATAAAAAAGCGAGATTACATGATAAACATATTTTTTATGGTATCTAGTTTACAAGAACCGAACTAATATATGTAATGGTGGATGGTCTAATGCTGATTTGATGTGGCCAGACATCAAAAGAATTACCAAGATCATTTTTTTATTCAAAATTCTATTCGAAATTTTAGTAAAGTTTTCCCTTTGGTGATGGTTGCTAACAAACTTTCTTTGCCTTTTTTAATGAAATCTTTTCTCGACAAACGTAAATTTAAAATAATCTGAATAGAAAATCATCAGTTTAGAACCCCCCCTGAACTAAAAATGTATAGTGGTTTGTACGACTCGTTCGATTAGAACAGTCGTCACTAAACATTTTTTTCACAGAGAACCAGATAACTGAGAAAATGACAAGCCCATACTGAATAACCATTTTGTTCAATGCAATAAATTGAATACTGAAAAAAATAAAGACAACAAACATATTTATTTACAAAGAAGTTATTAAATAAGGAGACATTAGCAATAAAATATTTATATCAAACCCAGTGCGCACATATCCGAATCTCACAAACTAGTGAGTTAGTGGTTAGACAGATTTGTGAAACGTTGACTTTTTCTGATATAATCAATATTTTCTTTGGTATGTCTGCAGCCAGCCAAGGGAATTGCTTTCAAATGTTCATCAGTCAACCTCGTTCGATGTGCTGACTTTACATAGTTCATCTTTGAAAATGTTTGCTCATAGACATAAGTTTTTCCAAACACAGATGCACATGTCTTCAACTCTGAAAACTCATCATTAGGTAAGTAGTGTTAAAATTCAAGAAGTTTTCCTTCTCTGTGATTCTCTTTCGAAAAGTCACTTGCAAATTAATCTAAAATTTATATTACTGTCAGATGCAAAAACCAGATTGGGCAAATTTTGGCATTTTTACTTACATTTTTTAAAATTTTTTTTTTCTAAATAGTAAGTTTAACTACAATCTATTTATAATTCCATATAAATAATTATTTTTTAACTCATTTGTAGCACAGGGCCGTCTCGCGGGCGTAGTTTGGTGACCCCTGGATATCAATTTTTGTTATGATACAGTGTTCCCTCACTCCATGTCTCTGCCAACGAAAACTAAAATGTATACCATTTTGTGAATCGTTAAGCTATTGTTACATTACAAATATAAATATATAATAAAATACTGTAGCGCTTCTTTATTATGTAACTAATACTAATAAGGAAGGCGCTGTGGAGTAATGGATAGCGGCTCAGATTGAGAAATCGGAGAGCCGAGTTCTAATTCCAGTCGAAACCTTTACATTCACTTACGTGCAAATACCATTGGAAAAGTTATGGATCCTCTTCTTAAGTGCTATGGCTAAATAGCAGGACAGACCGGGTTCTGTAGCCTTGGATTGCAACTGTTCTACCGCAGAAAGAAATGGCAACCTACTGCGGGGAAAAATCTGCTTCGTCAGTATATGTATCGAAAGATACATGATCGCCTAAACGTGTAGCACGCATGGCACATAACTGACTGAATACAGACATATTACGGATTCGTTTAATACCAATATAATAATCATACCTTGACTATATATCTCTAAACGGAGGACGAAATTAGCGGGATGAGCTCATCTTTTCTCGCACTTCTCGCTTGTGGAACTTTCTTCCGGCTTCTTGTTTGCCGGTCAGCATTCATCTTCAAAAATGTAACTGTAATGCCAATCATTTTCTTTTATCTTCTTTATTCCTCTTTTTTTATTGTTCTCTCCTAACAATGTTTTCTTTTTCTTCATATTCACTCACTAGCAGCATGGCCCGTCGTTGCCCATGCTTGATTCAAAAATCGTATGACTCACACAGCAATCGCTCTCACTTTAAATACTTTTGCCCTTCCTTGCCTTTAAAGGAGTGCCCTTTGCCGTGCTAATGTTGCTACATGCCTTACTTCTTGCTAACAACAAATACTTTTTCACATCCAACCCAGTTCTGCGGAATCAAAATCAACGTTAAGTTTAAGCAAACGAATGAGCCAATTGGAGTAAAGTGCCATGCAGATTTAAATTTTTCCCACTTGTGACGAATGCAGCTATCGATTTTTATTGCATGCTAATTAACATTCGTGTCAGTCAGCTGTTGGCTCTCACGCTGGCCAATAGAATCTTCCTGCCTATTCGTGGCAGCCAGCTATTGGCGCTCACTCTGGCCAGTAGAAAATGGCCGCAAACTACACGAAAACTGCCGTAGAAGCATGAAAAAATCGATTATTTCCACTATCGATGGGAGTTGGGAAATGCAATGTCAGTCTTGGCCTTCCCACTAACTTGGAGCATGTACATGTAAATTTTGGTGCAAATCCGTCGAAAATTGCGGCCGTGCATTCGCTACACACACACACACACACACACACACATCCTTTTATAGATAGAGATACTCAGTGAACCCTTTTGTTTTAGTGGTAAATGGTTATTTTAGTGCTTAAATGGTGGTTCTCTAAACGTAGCGTGGATGTGGCACAAGGCCGAATAAATAGGCCACTCAGTGAGAACCGAACTCACTATTCACTCGTAACTGATCAAGCGAGACAGGCTTGGTTGGGATGGGGAGAAATGATTAAAAATTAAATAAACTTTCAGTTTTGTTAATTTTCTATTCTTCGTGAAATATTTCATTAATATTCGGCAAAATTCCTTTATCAAAAAAGACATATATAAAATCCCTAGACAATGAATTTATTTAATAAAATCCTTTGGTATTTTGTCGACATTGAATCCAAGATTCGCTAAAGGCATTTCGCTACACCTGATTATATTCCTTCTTACAATCTTCTTTCACGCAGACGCAATGTCGTAAGATTCTCGCTATTCTATCGCTATGTTCTACAGAGTTACATTCTTTAGTTTCACCAGTTCAGCCTTATACAGCTCCGTCCTGTGTATTACGATAAACTACATCCGCGTCCTGGGTAAGACAAATAAACTCCATCCGCGTCCTGGGTAAGACAAATAAACTACATCCGCGTCCTGGGTATGACGATAAACTACGTCGAACAGCAAGGCCCCTGATCAAGAAGTTTTGAGGACCGTGGAACCACTTCTTAATTGCTGGTGTTCCGTGGTTCACCTTGACCCGGAGTGGTAGCACCTGTTAGGGTCTCAGCTATAGGCAAATAATTAACACCCAAACTTGTGTAAAAATATTTTTTAATACTAGAAATACTTTGTAATAAAAAGAAACTATTACTAGGAATTATTTTTTATGGAAAAATTATTATCAGGAAATTAAAAAAATACCAGTAATATAAACAGTATACATTCTTTTTAGAAAAAAAATTGGAGAATGGAACTCAGAATACAAAAAAGTGTGAGCAAAATATTACCAAGTGAGTAATTTAAAAATAAAAAGATTTTACGAAAATAAAACCAACCAAGATTGTAAATTTCCTAAAGGAAGTTGGATTGTACTAAAAAATAAGAGTAACTGAAAAATGGTTCAAATATATTTTCGTATATATACACACCATTTTTAACAAACTATCTCTATGAATCTATTTAAAAAATTGTGTTGGTATTAAATGACCCACTGAGGTTGATATGCCATGAAACAAAACAACCAAAGCAAACATTATACAGCTACAGCGGTCCTTACATGTACACAAGGCTGAATTATTTACATTCCCTTCATATTCCAATGGTAAAAGGAATTTTCTATTAGGACTGCTTTTTTCCAATAGACTCCCGAGAGGACGCTTCTCCGAACACTATTAGTCTAAGTTTAATGATTATCTTCACAATCTGTACTACTTAACTCCTTCTCTCATGCACATAAAACAATATATTCAGTAACACTCTACCTTGAATGGATCTTAGGTCACATATTCGTAGATCATCTTCAGGGAGCTAAAGACGAAAGTGTTACTGGAGGTTGTTGAAAAAAATAAACTACGAAATCTCCACAAATATTCTTAAATGCCTATAATTTATGACAGAAGTTATTGTTTATCACATTGGCTTCCCATGCTTAATACTTCCCGTTTTTCACTCTCGCGCGGTCATGTGTGACGTCACGAGCTGCTATGCGATTTTCGCTTTCGCGTCACGTATACACGACTTTGTCGTTGGTTTGAAATTTTTCATGGAACAAAAACAGAGTATTATTATTGTTTCGTTCGTGTATTATTGATATATTGAAAAGTAACTGACATCTTTGATAATGGCTTATGTAAGCCGAAAGCTTAGATCGGATTTAAACATATATCAATATGGTGATTTCCTTTCGTCTTTCAATGATAATGTTATTAAGCTTATCAGACAATATGAAAGGAACTTACTTAAAATAAATAGGCATAACTTGTCTATATCATTTAATGAACATGCATCAATGAAAAATTGCTGCCTAAATATACAATATATATATATATATATATATATATATATATATATATATATATATATATATAATATCAGTCATTTTCAAGGTTGAAATGTATTAACTGTTAACAAGAAAGAGATTGTTGTATGTGTGTATTTATGCTGATATAAACTATGAACAGTGGGCATAATATCTTGAGCGTGTTTTGAAAATGAAAACATTATATAATTACATACATACAACAATCTATTTCTTGTTGACTGTTAATATATTTCAGCGTTGAAAATGGGTAAATGTATAGCTTGCATAAAAGAACTATTGGACAGTTTTTATATAAATTGTCATCCGAAAAGAAAAAAATATATTAGATCACATGAGAAATTGTATAAAAAACTAAATCAACGCACATTGTCTGTCATGCAAAGAAATGTGCATACATATATATATATATATATATATATATAACTGACAAAATGTGGCTATTTAATGTTTTATTGTATTTTTACACTTTTCGAATGAGGTGCTGCGAAGTATAAACTGTCCAAGGTTGATGTATGTGCTGTTGTTTGTTCAACTCTTTTAGACCAGCTCAAGCATTTGTAAAACCAATCTGGTGTCTCTATTAAATAGTCTATGGTGACGTAATGTGTAACGGCATTTAGGAGCGAAAAACTAAAATTATATATATATATATATATATATATATATATATATATATATATATATATATATATATATATATATATATATATAAATGAGTAATCATTTAAATAAAGCCGCCGCAATAATTGATTTCCCTTTTAATATGATAATGCACGTCAACATCACACACACACACACACACACACACACACACACACATATATATATATATATATATATATATATATATATATATATATATATATATTTATATATATATATTAGCCTTCATCGTAATAGTTAATGAGCAGTAGATGCGATTGCTAATAACAAAGTACAGAAGAGCTCAAAATGGATTGCGGTATTTAGGTTTTGCATTAATATTTAAGCTTACCTTTTAAAAATTCAACGATTATTCTTCTGCCGTCAGTTAATTTAAAGACAATTTAGTGTACTAGGTACTTAATTTGCGTACAACCATTTATTTTTATATCATGGCTGATTTTCGTTCGATTTCGCAATTAATTTCGCTTATTCCCAAATTTATTTCCAACTTATAAATATTGTTGTCGTACAAAAGAAGTCGACGGAAAAAAATCACGTAAAAAATTGCCGTAAACAATACCAGTAATGAAAACTTGGAGATCCAAAATTTCAGAATTTTGGGATCCGAATCCGTCCTGGAATATTTTTTAATTTTCTCACGGATTTGGCATGATTCCAATATTTTGTACTACGGCCTGTAGGAGTAAAGTTGAATTTACGGACAATTTTATTTTGAAACACTGTAATTTGAAAACAGTATTTTTTTCATTTCAAATGAGCTTTTGAAAGTTTGAGAATTGTGTTCCTTTAAGTTAAAAATGTGTGACACAGTGACACACTAATATTCGCATTTATTATATAGATTTGTATTTTACTTAAGAAGAGTAATTTATTTTTATAGAATTCTTTACAGCAAGTTCACTTAGTATGTAATATTTTATAACTGGTCCGATAAAATATATTAGTACTAATTCTGTTGTCTCTGTGAATTATGCTGCTCTTGTTTATCCTTTATTTATGATGTTTTTCCTGATGTAGTACGGAAAACCGTTGCTTGTTTTCAGTATCAGCCGTTCTCACTGCTTGCACAAATTCCCGTGATTCTAATGATCACCTTATTCGACAGGTCTGAGGGATTGCTGTTTATCTCGCCACTAATCAGTTTGATATCCATTTTGGCTTAACGTCCTCCAATAGCTCGTACTTGTATAGGCTCCCACTAAAAAAAAAAAAAAAAAAACAACCTCCGCTGACAGTTTCGTCTTTAGCTCTCTGACAATGCTCTACGAATATGTATCTACGTTCTTTGATGATTAATACTGAACAATCGCTCGTTGATCAGACGACCCCTGCAAGTAATATTACCAGTCACTCTGAGCACCCTTTTGTACGTTCCATCCAGTCTTCTTACTTGTTTTGAGGTAAGGGTCCGTCCTGAGCAGCTATATAATAGAACAGAAGTAACAGTTACTTGAAAAAGACCGCTTTTCATATTTAGGAAATTGGGTTTCCACACTAGACCTACTTTGTCGACGGTACCCAGGCTTTACTAAAGGGCGTGTTTACACCGCTTTTGCAGCTAGAGATTTTTCTATCTAGATAAAATTCCAACACTGTTGATCAGTGTCCCAGATACTGTTATGATTATTCCATTATGATGTAAGCGTATGTATTTTTTGTATAATTTAACATGGAGAGCGATACTTTTTGTTGAATGTACAAGAATATGGAGAAAGTTTCCTGCTTGACGTATTAGATCGGAGAGTAGTGCTAAATCATCAGCGTAATCTACATGTCGGATTTTTGTGGCAGGATATCTATTACTCCTCCGTAGATTTAATGCGAATCCATTACTTTTAATGGTGTCGACATGGCATTTTATGGAGTAGCTTGCACGTGAATGACGCAGCATACGTTCTCTTCATCTCTCATGATAATGTCGTATTTTTCATGATATTTCTTTGTTTTTTTAAACTGGAGAATAATCCAAGAGGGCTATCCATATGCGTGTTAGCATTTTAAGCGGAACAGAGGATTTTGTTAGGGAAAGCGCATGGAACATTTTTGAGAAAGGTTTGATATGGAGGGAAGAGAGGCTTATTTCTAGATGCAATTGAAAATATTATTGCTTCATCCACTGGAATGCTCATGAATATATTATCTATAGAGAGCAATTTAAAATTTCTTAAATGTCGTTCTGCTTTATGACTATGCATGAATTGGTTGGTGATTTGGTTGGTTGTTTTGTTTTATGGCATATCAAAACCTCAGTGGGTCATTTAATGCCAACAAAATTTTTGAAATAGATACATAGTGATACTTTTGTAAAAAAAAAAGTCTATGTATACATATATATTTGAACCATTTTTCAATTAGTCATATTTTTCAGTACAACCATATGTATTACTGGTAATATTTTTTTTCCCAAAAACGTATTGCTGGTCATAGTTTTTTTTTTGTTTTTTTTTCAAAAATTAATTTCTGGTAATAATTTTTTCAAAGTATTTCTGGCATTAAAACCTATTTTTACAATTTTTTTTAATGCTTTTTACCTCAGTTTCCATAGTTGGTACCCTAACAGGTGCTACCAGGCCGGGTCAGGTTGGACCTAGGAACACCAGCAATTAAGAGTTGGTTCCACCCTCTTCAAAACCACCTTATCAGAAGCCTTGCTGTCGGGCGGAGTTTACTGTCTTACCCTGGACGCGGATGAAGTTTATCATCATACCTGGGACGCCCTATTGGGTAGGGTGTTACCACTCTGCAGAGATGCAGTCCACGTATTATGCAGCCCCAGCCGACAGGGCGTTTGCATGAATTGATGCATGTAAATGGATTAACCCAAAATGCAATTTGCAGGTCAGGGACACTAAAATCAACCAGGGAACTGTCTTGACAGAGGACAGCAAGTGCGACACTGAGATCCGTAGACGTATTGTGATGGCCAAGGACGTATTCAAAAAGTTGAACAGAGTATTGCGAGACAGAAGGATCTCTTTTGTAACAAAGAAAAGGGTCCTGAGCTATTTCATAACATCTGTCCTCCTTAACGACAGCGAATGCTGGACGGTCTCCTCAAAGATGAAGAAGCGATTCGCGGCGACGGAGATGTGGTTCTACAGAAGGATGCTGAGGATATCATGGAGCAAGAGTGTGATCAGCGATGAGGTCTTAGAAAGGATGAAAACAAGGAGGAGGGTTATACTTAACATCAGGAAGAAGTAGCTGAAGTTTCTCGCATAGGTAATGAGAAAGGAGGGCTTGCAGAATCTGATACTCACAGGTCGAATAGAGTGAAAGAGAGACAAGGGAATGCAACGCATGACATGACAAGCGGGCTCAAGCAAGCGGATGGCAGAATGTGATCTAGGGGAGGTAGTAGAAACTTATTCAGAGCTACAAATGATAAGTGGAGAGCCATGATCACCTACATCCTGAAAGGACACGGCGCATAAAAAGAAAGAAAGAAGGAATTGATGCTTGTATGTAATAGTATATTTTATGTCTAGATATGAGATATTGGTATCATTTTGATGGTTGATAATTTGTTTTTTTGAATCGTTTCATCTCCAGCAAGGCAACAATGACACTGAAACGCTGGTGTTTACAGTGATTGAAAGTGAAAGAGAATTACAAGATTGAAAACAGGGTTCAAACAGACTGAAGAATATGATTGACGTTGCATTTAAATTTTTGAAGATTGTAGTTATTAGGGAAGCAAGAAATAAGAAGGGACCTCCATAGGTGGGAAGGGCGAGAAAAGAAAGTGTTAGTAAACAAGCGACGGTTGCATCTAGCTAGTTCAACAGTAAAATGGCGAGACCTAGCTGCCAATCTAGTAGAACGATTAGTCGGTGCACCAAGAAAAAAAAACTCATCTGAGCAGGTGCCATGAACTTATTAGTAGAATGGACAGGGGGGTTCCCATGTTATGTTGGTGAGAGTTCCACTGGGGGCAAGATGCCTGGTCAGTATCGATTGTATTACAATCCTATCTCTGGATTTTAATATGAATCTCGAGATGCACAGTAGGTAACACGTGGTTTCATCCTAACGCAATGTATTCTTTAAAGAACCTAGAAAATTTAACAACGGGCTTCCATACTATATTACAGAAAACAAATAAAATATTTTCTTTCAAATCTGTGCAATAATATCATCGTTTGCCATGGGAATAGCAATAATATTAATAAATATTATCGTAACAAGTTAGACTAAAATTACAAACAGGATGAATTCACAAGGTATATATATATATATATATATATATATATATATATATATATATAATTATTTTTTATAAAAAAAAAATTATAATATAAATATGTTATAAAATCACTATAAAAATAGCCATTTTGTTTCAACACCCTCGGTGTCTTATCAAGTGATGATGTTGAAGATAAAATAAATGGTTTTAAATGTTTCCAATTAATTAACGATCCTTCGCTAGGGGAAAACATTGTTACAAAAGCTAGAATGACCAATCAAAACCCAAGTATAGGAAGATTCAAAAGCTTGACAACGAAATCATATTATAATAGCTATTCAGATCTTTAAAATACGGGTAATATTAAAAAGAATTTATTCTAACCAATAATTATTAAATTATATGATAAAATTTGATATTAAATTTAAAAACTGCCAATTTTAAAATCCAAATTTAATCACTATTAAGTTTAAAAACTATAAAATTACTGAGGAGAAAAGAAAAAATACATATGTTATTCAATTTATTTCTTCGTTGAAATTAAGTTAGAACAGACGCTACAATATCCGGTCATTTGACAATACATGTATATATATTTTAATCCAAAGTGTGTGAATGGGGTCTTAAACTCACACGCAAAACAAACAAACACACACACACACACACACACACACACACACACACACATATATATATATATATATATATATATATATATATATTTTATATATATATATATATATTTTTATATATATATATATATATTTTATATATATATATATATATATATATATATATATATATATATATATATATATATATATATATATATATATATATATATATATATATATATACATGCTTTAACGTCCTCGGTAAGACGTTAAACTATATCCAACAGTAAGGCCTCTGATCACGAGGTTTTGAAGAGCGTGGGGCCCTCTCTTAATTGCTGCGGTTCCCATGTCCACCCTGACCCGGGGTGGTAGCATCTGTTAGGGTACCAGCTGTGGGCAAATAGTCAAACCCCACAAACTGGAGCGTTAGTATCAGTTATGGCGTTCTAAGGGAGAACACTTCTTTTGAGCTAAAATAACGGATTCCAAGCCTTATTGAAAAAAATGTAAATATTACTTTTTGTATGTCAGTATATTATAATTCTAGATTTTTTTTCTGTGTTTTATTCGTATGATAATGTATATCCGTACGCATGCGCGTGTGTGTCTGTGTGTCTACTCGATATTATTTTTACTTATTTCTTCATGTTAATTTGGGGTCGTTCTTACGTAAAAATCGATTGTGGTCGGGAAACAGACGTCAGATTCTTTACGAATGATTCTGATAAAAGTTGGTGATGTAATGTTTCGATATCATTTAATATGGGAATATCTGAGTAATTACATATCCCAGGCAAACGAAATTAAATCGGCTTCAAATTGAACAATAAAAGATTTATTCATCAAAATTCGAACAAGATATGCAATGGGATGTAAATATTATTAGCGATTTCACAAATCTTCATAAATTTTTCAATATGCACACCACCTTTGACACGACACACGCCAAGTCAGTAGTCCAGCTCCTGCCAAACACGTTGTAGCATTCTTGCGTACAATTCTGCAGCGCCTCGGTGATTCTCTGCTACGGTTCCTCTAGGCTTGTAGACAGAGTGAGAGGTAGAAACCTGTCCTTTCACATAAGCCCATAAAAGAAATCAGAAGGTGTCAAGTCAGGTGAACGTGGACGCCATTTAAGCAACACATTGTCATTATCACTGGCACACCCGATCCACCATCCTTGTAGATTCACATTATTCCGCAGTCAACTTAGTTTCATATATTTTGTTAAAATTTGAAATCATTTGCTATGTTATTAGGTTACAAAATGCCGTCAATGTTTAGGACAACCTATATTATTATAGAAATACTTGCATTTCAAAACATTTATTTTAAATGTTATGCATTTGTAGGCGTTAAATTAAAGTACGCCAGGTTTTGTTCTATTTCGTTTAACAATCTTAATTTAAATATTCTTCATTATTTTTCCCTTGAAAAGAAAAGAGAATTATTAAACAAGCAGAAAAATGGTTTCAATTATTTCGAAAAACTCCGTTTCACTGCATACTAAATGCGTTAATATCAATTCCCAGGTCATTATTTTTGTCACATGTATTTGTCCAGAATTACTTGCTTGAATATTGAAATTCAGCACACATTTTAAATACAAGGATTAAGTATGATCAATAAAAGAAACATATTGTTTGATAAACATGCTATTTATTGAGAGAAGCATTCATTAAATGACTCTATGATGATTACAAAAAATTCTTTCAGGCAAGAACAAGACGATGGAAACAGAAAGTATCAATCTATTTTACATCATTGTTGCAATAAAAAAATATTTTTCTTTCGTAAAAAAAAGGCAAACGTCACTTTCCCTAGTATTCGAATTTAAATATAACCTTTGACCTTTGTCATAAAGGCAAATAAGGTTTATTGAATAATGTTGAAATAGTACGACTGTATAGAGTAGCAGAAATACTTGCAAATATTTTTTCTATCAGCTTTCAAGATAAGGATCAGCAATAGAATAAAATAAGCATTTACCTATCGTTCATATTGCTAAGAATAAGCTATCAGCCGAAATTATTTTTGAGATTTCCTTGCTATTTAATTTGGGGGAAGTAGTTTTTTTTTTCTTTTACAATGTGTCATTGACACTAGAAATATCATTTACTGATAGTTTATTATTTTCTCAAAATCCTTTAAAATCCACACACACACACACACACATATATATATATATATATATATATATATATATATATATATATATATATATATATAAGTATATGTAAAAAAAAAAGAAAGAACAGTAAGATATTTAATCCAGTGTTCTTATAGATATTTTTTTATTTTTACAAAATAGTGCTCAATGTAAATTTACAGAGCATTAATATTATACATTAATTGATTTACAACCCCTCGTCTAGTAAATTGGATTCATCTGTAACCTTGGAAACATGAATTATGATTTTAGCTGTGTCTTTAAAACCCAGTAATTTTAAAAGTTAGATTCCATTTTTGAAACATGGTTAGAACTGTGTAGCAGAAAAAAAACATACTTTAAATCAATTAATTTATAATATATATATATATATATATATATATATATATATATATATATATATATATATATATATATATATTATAATATCATTAATATATTCTGCAGAAGTTAGCTGATTGGTTGATTTTGTTTAGCGGCATATCTTCATTATTTAGTGCCGGAAATTTAAGTACGTAATTTTATGCTTTCATCTACAGATATTCCGAACATATTTTTTTTTTTTTTTACTTTCAGAGTAAAATGTATCCTTTTCAGATATATAGCTTGTAAATCATAAAATGTATTATTGGTAATTTTACTATACAAATTTATTTTTATATATATTTTTTTAATCTTACATTGATTGTCATTTTTGCTATAAAAATCTATTTGTTATTTTGTTATAAAAAAAACGTACCGTTGTTTTTTTTTAGAGTCCGTATTTTCGCATAGCTGGAGCCCAAACTGGTGCTACCACCCCGGGTCAAGGTGGGTCTAGGAACAACAGCAGTTATGAGATAGTTTCATGTTCCTCAAAACCTCCAATTTTCCGATCAGAGTCATTGCTGCCGGACGTAGTTTATCATCTTTCCCAGGATGATACCGCAGAAGTCGTAAACATGATGCTTACTTGTTTCTACATAAGGGGGTGAACGTTTCAAAAGCTTTCATTATTTCACCCCAAGCAAAGATTTTAGGAAGCAAGGTAGTAAAGAGAATGGCAGAAACATTGCTTTTAAATTTTTGAAAATCGTAGGTGAAATTATAGCATAGAAATTGACGATGATCAGCTCAGCCGTTCGTTCAGAACGAGGCCCTTCCATTCAACTCAGGTTAGATTCCTCGCCCCAAATATGAACAAATCAAGTAAGCATGTTTTCCGAGAAATAAAAAATAGAACGAGGTGATCCTTGAAGGCTGACAAGGATTTAATTTTGGCATATACAATCATGGGAACATAAAATCTTCAGAAGACATGTTGCGGATAGCAAACATATAAAGGAAACCGGAAGAAAAGTTTTTAAAATGGAAGCGAGAAGAAAGGACTAATTAGCCATTGAAAAAAAATGATAAAATGTCTGGGCGTTACAAGACGGATAGCCTAGTTTGCGAACTGCAAATTGCATATGTCTGAATTAAGCAATTTAACTAAGATGATTTTCTTTTAACAGATGAAGGAAAATTTGGCACAGAAAATCTAAGGCGTATTGGAATATTCAAAGAAACTCTGCAAAAGCTAAACAAAGTAATAGGAAATGAAAAATAAATTAATAAGAAACGAAAATCTCGTTAGAAACAAAGAAACCTCATTATATAATATCAATGTTCCGTTAAAAAATTGAATGGAGAAAAATATTCGGTTGAAGAAGGGATATAAGACACAAGACATGCCTTTCTATAGAATAATGGTGACAATACAATATTTGTAATTTGCGAGTAAGGAGAAAGATTTAAAGAAAAATGGACCCATAAAGGACAATCGTAATTAGAATCAGAAAGTCGGAATGCATTTTTACAAATAATGAGAGTGTGGGTAATTTTACACTCACGGGACATAGGAAAGATGGGAAAATGGAAACATAGATTAACCTAGAGAACTAACTTTTGTAGATGGAGAGAGTCCAAATGACAGTAAACATTGTTTAGATCTACCTTATGCTGGGAAGTAATGGAGAGCCACGATCATCCTTTGTCTAAAGGCTCACGGTACATAAAAGAAGAGAAGTCTCCTTCGCTTGCTGCGACATACAATATATTTAGCGTACGTTCGACTGGAATTTATATATATATATATATATATATATATATATATATATATATATATATATATATCCACAGTTCTTTAACATTTATTTTCTTAAAAAGTGCTCGTAGAGCATAATATTTTAATAATATTTTTATTTAAAAATATTTATCATCGCGACGCAGATATTTATGTTTCTGTGGCACCATGCATCCAGGCAGAGAAAGAAAGGCAGAAAGGGAAAAGAAATAAAAGAAGAAAGGAAGGGAAAAAGTGAGGCGAGATCCGAATCATAGGTGATAAGCGAACACACACACACGGCTAAGAGGCAATAAAAAAATTTAAAAAAAGGGTTATTTTGATAAGTGGCAAATGGCGAAAGAGTGTCATTACAATGACAATGAGATTTGAGTGGGTAGGGAAGTGTTATCTAAGGATATGAAAACAAACTATTGGTACGGGAAGGCATCTTATTATCAACACAGACCACCGGCCAAGGGAAAAATTCAAGTGAAAATGTTATTTCGATAAGGGACGAAAAGAAACAGGCGACTAAAAAGACTTCGGACAGATATGAAAATTAAAGGCCACATACGAGTAATCGTTGACCGATTTTCCTACTTGGCCTGCGCGAATGGAATTGTGTTATCAAGAAATGTTCGCCAAAGAAAGTCCACTTGAAAACGTTAATTTTGATAATTGACAAAACACAGGTGTAGCTACAGAGCCTTAGTTAGATATGGAAAATTAAAGTCCCACACAGGCAGTCTCGCTGACTGGGTTCTTTTCGACGGAACAACTTTTGCCCTGCGATAATAAAATTTATGTTATCAGAATATGTGCCGAAGGAAATGGGTGGGGACCCAGGGGTGTTTTTCTTTCTTCCTTCGAGACGTCAGACTGACTGAAAACTTGGGGATAATTCTTTTTGAGGCCATGTTAAGAAAACCAACCATCTGATGAATTAGCGATAAACTACTTGACAAACGCCACGTGTTGAACAAAGAGTTGTCATATTATCCGTTCATGATAACGGCGATTTGAAAGGAAGAAAAACGAAAGAGAAGAGATAATTAATTTTTTTTTTAGTTAAGCAAGGTATTTTTTTCCGAAACAAAGCCGCGGATTGTTCACGCCCGACTAAGACGTCATTGGTCAAGTGGTGATCACGTGACGCACGAAGGAGGAGGAAAGATACCCGACCAAGACCTCATTGGCCGAGAGTGATCACGTGACACACGAAGAAGGCTGTCGACGCCCCCATCCAGAGTATAAGTATGAGAAGCTGCTATGAAGAAGCGGGGAGGGAAGTTCACGCCCCTCAGAAGCATGGTGAGAAAGTGGGAGTGAAAAAAAGTAACCAGAAATAAAAGAGGTGGATATGTATTTAGAATTATCGAGGAACTCCCCGACGCCAACAGACACAACCCGGTTTTTGTCGGCGTCAATAAAAGCCAGGCCCCAACAGGCAGAAATCAGTTCGGGCCCTGGCGGCAGAGATGATAGATCAAGATAGCTGACCAAGATTCACGAAAAATTTCGGACTCCTCTTCAACCAAGAACAATTATTTTGAAGAGCGACTTAGAACCAGACCACCGAAATAAGTTTTTCGACTTTCGTCCAAAGACACACCGAAACACAAATTTCTTAGAGAGCAAACAACTTGAAGCGTTAAAACTTGCCTAGCGAAAACGACGTGTCACAATCCACAGAACGGGTCGGGAGATAGATGCAGTCCTATGTATCGAACAACTAGACATAAAGTTTGTTACCTTTTTCCTTGATACTTTGAACTTTTTGAGTTTTCATTTTATTTTCTTTTATGCATATTTGTGTGTTATCACCCCTGTTGAACTCAATTTGCATTACGGCCCCAACCACTGTTTGATCTCGTCTGTCTAAGATCAATTCACAACGTGGGTAGGCAGACTGGAGATCAGTGCAGTTACCTTGGTAACCAGGCGTTGGAAGCGAGTTGGGAACGGCGAGGCTGATATCAAATCTAACCAGATTCCCATCCGAATCACCAAAAGGTTAGAACGTCACATTTGGGTGCCGCTACCGATACCAAGCCAGTTGGTCGTCACAGGACGAGACAACACGACTGACGCGACAGGCGGACGTCACGTTTGGAGCAGCGACACCAGGACGGAGCAGCGAGGAGCGAACAGCTGGCGCCGCGGCGAAGACGTCACAATTGGTGCTGTTTAGGGACGTCACACTGGTGTCGTGACCGGGATAAGACCCTGGAACGGCCACGTCACAACTGGCACCGTGGTAGATCAGGATAGAACGTCACAGTTGGCGCTGCGACCGGGGGACGACGTCACATTTCGGAACTTAAAAGTTTTGATGACGGAAAAATTTTAAGTTCCGAAACATAGAAATTCCTGTGTCGCGATGAAGAATATTTTTTAAATTTAAAATATTATATATATGAGGGAACATTAAAGTCAACAATCTGTTTCATGCTGGACGCAATCGATTGCGTCCAGCAAGAAGCAGTCTGTCGCTTCTGTGTGTTGACTTCAATTTTCACACTTATATTTATATTTACATGCGCTTTATCTCACATATTGAGCACTTTATCCCATAAGTATAGTCACTGATATTTTTCATATATATATATATATATATATATATATATATATATATATATATTTATTAAAAGACATATTTTATGTTTAACGTTGTTATTTTATAGATACAAGAATTTAAGCAAATGCTCTGTTTATGATAAACAGTATTAAATAAATTTACCGAGCCTGAATGGAAGAGAGGAGTTTTTCATAGAAAATATTCCTTTCTTTGACAGATTGATTCTTTGCATCCTATACGGAACCGTCATATATATGACGTGCCTTTGCCTCCTAGGATACAAGGAACGAATCGGTCAAAGAACGAATATTTTCTATGAAAATTTGTCGGACATTCAGGCCGGTAAATGCAGTTTTAATACTGTTTATCATAAACAGTTTATTTGCTTAAATACTTGTATCTATAAAATAACAACGTTAAACATAAAAAAAAAATGTCTTTAATAAATAAATTGTCGGACCTTGTCCATTTCTTTAATATATATATATATATATATATATATATATATATTGTTTATCCAGGTAGGTTTAAAAGTAAGTTGTTTCAGGCACGACACGATAAATTCACTCATAAAGATGCTATGAAAAAGCAATAGACAACTGACATCTCAGTCATGGGCGTGCGAAGATGCGACACTGGAAAAACATCAAAGAAAGCGAATTGATAGATACAAACACAAACCTAACAACTCACGAATGTATAAGTAATGTTTTATGAAAACTGAAAGCGCCCAGAAGACATTAGACATTTTGTCTTTAAATACTAACGAGAAACCTTAATAACGTTTGAATCGAAACAAGCAAATCGTGAATAAATTAAAAATTCTTTACCAAGCGCCAGTGTGTGCGTGTAGGTGTGTATGTGTGCATATATTACATCTGATTTAAAAATGCCCTGACAGAAGAATATAGAAAACGGTATTAAATTTAAATCGAATTAATGGTATAAAAGAAAACTAAAATAAATCTCATTCGTTTATTGTAAATTTGCAACGAAGAAAGTCTATGAAAAGCAGAACGTTTATCTTATGAAAAATGTGTTCTTTAAAATAGCTTTTTTAGAATTGAAATATACTTTTCTTGCCAAGCTCTTAATGATAAAATGCAATAATATATTGATAATCGAGCCATATTTATTTGAAGTTAAAATGTGTTCTGTCATAGATTTGGCGGTAAATGTCTCGAATTGGGGCCACAATTCACATGCGCAAAATGGCGAGTTAAGAATTTTATGCAGCAGAAGTCTCCATAAGCGAACTTCAGAGTAATTCGGATATGAGGACGGGTTAATGTGACATGCGTAATATAACTATAACTTAACAAAACACAAGTACTTATCTTAATATCTGAAAAATTAGATGTATCCCGAAAGTAAATATTAATTTGCAATGTTTAATGCTCGATAAGTTTTATTTTGAATTGTCTTTCTTGTTACTTTTCTCATTTTGCTTGTCGCTGTTCTGGTTTTTAAATTTAGTCATTGCTGGAGGTAATGTGCATTCTGTACTACTGAACAAGGTTTTTTTTTATGAATTTGATGACCTCATCAATAGCTATTTTTTACTTCTTCATTTCACCATTGTCGGAAGAATTTGATTCTTCCTCTATTTCTTGACAATCTAAATCTTTTTGAAGCGATTCTCTCATTAGCGTCTTCATTTATCTATTCTTTTAAGCCATCCGATGTGTGAGTTTTCAGTGGATCATCTTCAAGCGCTAATTTTAGCGATTTGTTCCGATTCTGCAAGCCTTGTTCATTAATTGGTAAATTCAACGAATTAGGAGCTTCGTCCAGTTCTTCAATAATCTCTAATTTCTGACATAATATGAAAGAATTTCTTATCGTTTTTCTTCCAGTTGAAGATTTTTCTGTGCGAGACATTATGGGTTGAGACATTTTAAGTTACTAAAAATTATCTGCAAAAAAAAGAAAAATATTAGAATGCAGCATACTCGTACAACAACTAAATGGCAACACAGAGAAGTTCGGATATGAGGACTTTCGGATATGAGGACTTGCGAATATGAGGACTTTCGGATATGAAGACTTTCGGATATGAGAACTTTCGGATATGAGGACTTGCGAATATGAGGACTTTCGGATATGAGGACTTTCGGATATGAGAACTTCTACGGTATATCGTTTATTGTTTTAATATGTTTTCAAATACATCTTTTGATTTTTTAAATATATATTAAGATATATATTTCCATTCGTGCGGATGTTTGTTTTTTTTGTTTTTTTTTTTTGGAGGGGGGGCTTTTTTCTCGAAGAAAACAATTTAGATGAAGCCAGATGTTCTCTATAGTTTAAGTATAAAAGAATTACCCTTTCTGAAATTATTTATTCCTATGGTTTGGTTTAGGCCATTTCCAAATACATGCATCAGAGGAACATTTGGATACTAAGGTCATATTGCAGCAACATTTTCCCAAGTTCATGGTTCCGCAATGTTTCTCTTTCAAAAAGTTTAAAAAGTCCTAACAAATTTTCTTCTTTCATGTTTGTGTATGCCAATTATATCAACGATTCTAGACTTTTTATCGATTTTTTTCTGCTATCCACATACAGGTTTTTCAGGCTTTACATAAGACTTTGTTTCCAACAGTAACAAACCCTTGATCCAAATACCGATTACTTTAACACGTCGGAGGAATAATAAGAATTCTAATACAAATGCCGAAGATGTGTGCCATTTTAATAAAATAAAGCCATTTCTCGCCTTTTTCTGTTGAGGTTCGTCCGTTCTCCAATAAAATATCGAATACTTCTGGCATGAGACATTCTTACAACTCAATAAAATTGCCCAATTTGGCAATTTCATCCAAAGAATTCCCACATTGGCAACAAAAGAGACATAACTATTATGCTAACGAGCTGAGTTCGATTTATCAAGAAATCCCGACAAAGTATATGTCCTACATTTGTATTTCAGTGCAACCGGCGATGGGGCAATTAATTGTCCCGTTTCAGAACAGAAACAATTGCAGAGATTGTTATTTTAGGTCTGTTTCTCTTGTCTATTGCGGCATTTACCTACAGATGTCTGAGGAATTAAAAAAAAAATCACCGAATGAGGATATAAAAAAAAACGTTTTTATTTTACTATAAGTCTTATCTTATTATAAGTTTTACCTATACACACACAGAAACACAGACACACAGAATTACAGGCTCACACACACCTACATATATATACATATATCACACACACACACACATCTATATATATATATATATATATATATATATATATATATATATATATATATATATATATATTACTTTAAATGCTATACTTTTCAAGTAAAAATTAATGAAAATGTTGGATTAAAAATAAATCCATTAATTCTTTTCAATATTATATATATATATATATATATATATATATATATATATATATATATATATGTGTGTGTGTGTGTGTGTATGAATACGGTTACGGGGATAGGACCTGTTACAATTCTATGGGACTATACAATACACACATACAGAACAGTCAAAGCTAAACCCCCAGACATTGTTATTAGATATCGCACACAAAAAAGGTGCCTCCTTATTGATATGGCAGTCCCTGATTAATTGTAATTCACACACACAGACACACAAATATATATATATATATCTATATATCTATATATATATATATATATTTCTGCAGCAAGTTTTCATTGAAACAGGATTCATTGCATAATTTAGACAAGTTTTATCTACTTATTTTCAGTTGAATCCTGTCATATTCACGGACGAGCATTTTGGTGTTGTTATTGTAGAATGAGAGAAAATCGCCTTGTTGATACATATGGTTTTATTCCGAGTACTTTCGACATAGCACAGTGTCATCATCAGGCTGTTGTTTATTGCAAGACAAATATTGTAGTGTTCATTATTGTCGAAGACAAAATTGTTGTGTTCATCTGAAAGAGATTTTTTTTTACTTGAGGAGCGAAGAACGCTGAGTTAGTGCGTGATCACGTGACACAGCTTCAGGGGAGGTAACTAAGTATGGTTGTGAAGAATTTTTTAAAGAAAAAGTTAGCATTAAGTATTAATGAAAACCTTGTCATATTTAACTCTCTATTGTACACATTTGAAAACGTTTGTGCAGTATCCGTAATTAATTTTTATTAAGGTTTGGTATCAAGTTTTTAATATTGATAGCTTCGAGAACCTTTAGTTTATTTTCGACAAGAATTTCTGTGAATTGCGAATGTGGACAGTGTTGTAAATGTGTAGAAATGTTGGACATATCATTCAAATGAAAACTCAGCCGCCAAGACAAAAGCGATCTTCTCTCATCCTTGAATAACGACACCAAAAACTTGTCTGTGAAAATGAAAGGATTAAATTTAAAATAAGTACACAAATCTTGTCTACATTATTCAATGAAACATCTCTCAATATAGATAGATAGATAGATAGATAGATAGATAGATAGATAGATAGATTAATTTTATTTCACCCCAATCAAGGTGGGAGTGACACTAGCATGCAAGGTGTTGTAGAAAGTGGAAAGAGGCGTGATAGAGGAAAGGATGAAGAGAAGGATGGAGAATAGATCAAGGCATCTGGAGATGTCGATTGACATTACATTTGAATAGTTGGATATTATAGTTATCAGGGAAACAGGTAATAGGAAGGGAATTCCACTGACGCGGTGGTGCGAAACATGAAGATATTGAAGTAGAAGAGACGGCTACATTTAACTTTTTCGACAGTAAAAGCGTGGGACCAAGATTCCAGCCTAGATGCAGGTTTAAATTCATGCAATCCGGGAACTAGGGAAAGTAGCTCGTCGCAGCAGTTACCGTGAACGCATCTGTAGAAAAGATAGAGGGAGGCGACGGCACGTCTGTGAGTAGGTGACTGTATATATCACTCATTGAATTCAATAGATTCAGTACTTTTGCTCTTGCGACAACAAAGCTCACTCTCCATTAGCTGTGGGCATATTGTTTTCGAAAGTAATTTTTCTACATTTGCTCTTTGCCTCATATTTGATGATAAGCGTCTCAGTGTCTAGAGAATGCCGATTAAAGTCTCTATGCTGTGAATGAAATAATATTAGCGAAGGAAATTATATCACACAAAACATTTGAAATGCTTAAAACTTAAATTCACATTATTTTTAAAAGAATGTCCTGCTGTCAGTGAAATTATGATGTTTGACAGACAAGTTCTTTGCTCGTTTCTGAACAACTTGGAGAATCACAAAAATTGAACATGGATGGCAAAATTTATTAGTACCTTTAGTAGAACAACAGCTATATATTTTATTCCCAATCTCCTCTGTAATCTGTTCTTCCTATTTCCTCTTTTTCATTATATTACACACTTTATTCACTAATCGTCTGCCTTGAGATTTTGTAGGCGACAAACTATATTAAAAAATTGTCTTCTGCGAATTTTTTTTTTTAAAAAGCACCGTCATCAACAAACAGATATTTCCACCTCCAGACAACATGATATTACGTTGACCATGTTTACCGCAGTCTCTGAATATGGAATTCAGTGAAGTCCGTAAGCTGTTCAATATCAGGTTGGCAGTGCAGACAGTTTGGGAGAAAAAAATGGCTGCTTTTATACACGTCGCATTGAATATTTTGAGCTTTCTGATTGGTTAACCCTTCTCTTGGTGGAGTATAAAATCAGTCAACTTATTTTGACTGGCTCACTAGTACACACATATACACTTCGCAGCTATTTGGCTGACTTTCCTCGGCTTTCGCCGACTGAAGCGGCTAGCTGCGAGGGAGAGATTACGGAGGGCGAAGTCTACGTGGTTTTGAAGAAGGTCGGCAGAGGCAAGTCGCCCGGTCTGGATGGTTTGCCCTATGAATTGTACTTGAGGCTGTCGCACATCTTTGTTCCGATTTTGACAGCAGTGTTCAACAACTGGTTTCGGTCGGGGTCCATCCCAATCGGATTACCAGGGGCGTGATCACTCTGTTGAAAAAGGGCAAAGGTGGTGGGGAACCTAGATGATTACAGGCCCATAACTCTGCTAAACACAGAGTTAAAGATTATGGCCAAGATCCTGCAGGAGCGTTTGCAGTCAGTTGCCGAGTCTCTGTTGGGACCTGAGCAGACTTGTTCTGTGAGGGGCCGAACAATTCAGAGCAACCTGCATCTGATCCGCACGATCATAGAGGGTGTAAAAGACGACGAAGAAGCCGCGCTGATCAATATGGATCAGTCAAAGGCATTTGATAGGGTTGACCATCGCTACCTTGCTACTGTCCTGCAGGCCGCTGGATTCGAAGCCAACTTCTGCCGCTGGATTAGCCTCCTGTATCGCTCCCCCAGTGCTGTGGTACAGGTGAACGGAAGGTTGTCGGACGCGTTCGTGCTGTCTAGGCCGGTTCTTCAGGGTTGTCCGCTGTCGCCTCTCCTTTATGCTTTGGCGTTGGGCCTCTCCTTCGCCGGCTGAAGGACGAAACCGGCAGTCCGGCCCTACGTGGAATTGCCGTGCCTGGAGGGTCTCGAGCCAGGGTTTCCGCGTACGCCGATGACGTATCTGCTTTCGTGTCGTCCCGCAGCGACATTGAGGCGGTACAGAAGGCGCTTGATCGGTACGAGAAGGTGACAGGGGCCAAGATAAACCGCGACAAGTCGTCCGGCTTGCGGTTAGGTGCCTGGAAGGGGGTCGATCTTCCGGGCCGCTTCGGTTGGACGGACGGTCCTGTCCGCATTCTTGGAGTGTGGTTTGGGCCCGACCTCCAGCTGGAGAAGAATTGGTCTGAAGTACGTGCAAAGGTCGATTATGCCGGTCAGACTTGGAATCGAGGGCGGTTGTCCGTGAAGGGCAGGGCGGAGGTGTGTGTTACATACATTTTCCCCCTGATTCTTTATCGGTTGTCCGTACTTCCTCTCTGTAAGGACCGCAGGAAGGTGCTCGAGCGATCGCTATCCTCCATTTTATGGAGGGGACGCGTGAACAGGGTCGACAGACGAGTCTGCACCAAACGTCCGTGTCATGGGGGGCTGGGAATGCCGCACCTTATGAGTCACATCCGTGCCTCTAGGTTGGCTTTCCTACGCCGCGCATTGACTAGGGGAGATCCGATTCTGGAGGGGATTGTTAGGGACGCCTTCCCTAGCCTTACTATCAGTCCCCCCATCTCGAGGGCCGAGCGCCGTTGTAGGCTCCGGGAAGAGTCGGATTTCATCCACGAGTGTCGGTTGGCCTTGAGGGCCATTCCCCGGTCCAGTGACCTTTCACGGCCTAGGAAGGTCTTCTATCGTGGTTTAGTGGAGGGTCGCGCGAAGGATAAACTACGTGATACGCTCGGCTTGTCGGAGGAGGAGTATCGCTCCTATTGGTCTTAGGCGCCAGCGGCGGATTACCTCAGTAACCCTGAGTTTTCGCTTACCTGGCGATTGGCTCGGAATCGGCTGCCTCTCAATGACAAGGCTTTCATATGGGGTTTGGCGGATTTGCCAGACTGTGAACGGTGTGGTCTTGGTTTAGAAGAAACGGCTGCGCACGCCTTCTACCATTGCCCCCGGGTCCGCCCCTTATGGGACCATGTCGGCGAGCTGACGGCTCGTCTCGCTCCCGAACAGCTAGTGTCCATGGATCGCGCATACGCGTGTGACAATGTCGTCGCCCCTGTATTCCGGGAGAAACGAATGGTGTTTCTGATGCTGATGGCCACGGCTCGAATGGTGATTTGGACGACGCGAATGGAGGAAGTCTTGCGGGGCAACCGTCTTTCTTATCAGCATCTAATCCAATTCTTTGAGCATCAGCTCAAGATGAAGATTAGATCTGATAGAAAACGATTGCATTCGACAGTCTTCAGCGAAAGGTGGGTAAAAAGTAGCAAGCCTGGTTCGTGTGACCGGGGCTAGCCTTGATTTTCTTTTTAAGTCAACCCTATAGCACATCGGGGTGGCTTCCTGTGGAACCCTCCCTTGGTTAGGTTAGACAAGCTTCAGTGTACCTAGTTAATGTGAGTAAGTGTCGTTCCTGGCCTGTATCCCGGCTGCTCTTTGGTTATGGTCCAAGTCGAGATTCCCAACCTCCCCAGTTTGTTTTGGTCCTCTTTTTATCTTGACTGGGTCAGTTTTATATTACCCATTCCGGCATAATATTTTATCCTTTCCCACTCCCTTAGCGAGAGCGCTTCTTGATTCTGCCCTTTGGGCAGAATACAGCAACCTCTCTGTTTTGAGGGTTGGACGGTCCCTACTAACATATGTTATGTTTAGTTTGAATGTTGTGTTTATTTTTAGTTATTATTGGGTTCATCTCCTTCCCTTGCATCCTCTCATTATTAGAATTTTATGTATAGCATTTTATGTATCATCAAATTTTTATGGATTGGGGCGCGTTTTGGTAGGTCCCCCTGGTGAGAATCTGGTATTATGGTGCATGAAGGATTGAGTGGTGATGGACAAGTTCTTGTGGTGAATGGGTTAATTGTAACGTATGAATGGGTCGTGAATCTGATTAGCTAGGTATAAGATAGTTAGTGAAGACCAGCCTCTACCCCCTCCCCTTTCGGCCTTGTGCCACAATTTGTATATAATTACAAATAAATACCCTAGTACACACATATACACTTCGCAGCTATTTGGCTGACTTTCCTCGGCTTTCGCCGACTGAAGCGGCTAGCTGCGAGGGAGAGATTACGGAGGGCGAAGTCTACGTGGTTTTGAAGAAGGTCGGCAGAGGCAAGTCGCCCGGTCTGGATGGTTTGCCCTATGAATTGTACTTGAGGCTGTCGCACATCTTTGTTCCGATTTTGACAGCAGTGTTCAACAACTGGTTTCGGTCGGGGTCCATCCCCAATCGGATTACCAGGGGCGTGATCACTCTGTTGAAAAAGGGCAAAGGTGGTGGGGGAACCTAGATGATTATAGGCCCATAACTCTGCTAAACACAGAGTTAAAGATTATGGCCAAGATCCTGCAGGAGCGTTTGCAGTCAGTTGCCGAGTCTCTGTTGGGACCTGAGCAGACTTGTTCTGTGAGGGGCCGAACAATTCAGAGCAACCTGCATTTGATCCGCACGATCATAGAGGGTGTAAAAGACGACGAAGAAGCCGCGCTGATCAATTTGGATCAGTCAAGGCATTTGATAGGGTTGACCATCGCTACCTTGCTACTGTCCTGCAGGCCGCTGGATTCGAAGCCAACTTCTGCCGCTGGATTAGCCTCCTGTATCGCTCCCCCAGTGCTGTGGTACAGGTGAACGGAAGGTTGTCGGACGCGTTCGTGCTGTCTAGGTCGGTTCGTCAGGGTTGTCCGCTGTCGCCTCTCCTTTATGCTTTGGCGTTGGAGCCTCTCCTTCGCCGGCTGAAGGACGAGACCGGCAGTCCGGCCCTACGTGGAATTGCCGTGCCTGGAGGGTCTCGAGCCAGGGTTTCCGCGTACGCCGATGACGTATCTGCTTTCGTGTCGTCCCGCAGCGACATTGAGGCGGTACAGAAGGCGCTTGATCGGTACGAGAAGGTGACAGGGGCCAAGATAAACCGCGACAAGTCGTCCGGCTTGCGGTTAGGTGCCTGGAAGGGGGTCGATCTTCCGGGCCGCTTCGGTTGGACGGACGGTCCTGTCCGCATTCTTGGAGTGTGGTTTGGGCCCGACCTCCAGCTGGAGAAGAATTGGTCTGAAGTACGTGCAAAGGTCGATTCTGCCGGTCAGACTTGGAATCGACGGCGGTTGTCCGTGAAGGGCAGGGCGGAGGTGTGTTACATACATTTTCCCCTGATTCTTTATCGGTTGTCCGTACTTCCTCTCTGTAAAGACCGCAGGAAGGTGCTCGAGCGATCGCTATCCTCCATTTTATGGAGGGGACGCGTGAACAGGGTCGACAGACGAGTCTGCACCAAACGTCCGTGTCATGGGGGGGCTGGGAATGCCGCACCTTATGAGTCACATCCGTGCCTCTAGGTTGGCTTTCCTACGCCGCGCATTGACTAGGGAGATCCGATTCTGGAGGGGATTGTTAGGGACGCCTTCCTAGCCTTACTATCAGTCCCCCCATCTCGAGGGCCGAGCGCCGTTGTAGGCTCCGGGATGAGTCGGATTTCATCCACGAGTGTCGGTTGGCCTTGAGGGCCATTCCCCGGTCCAGTGACCTTTCACGGCCTAGGAAGGTCTTCTATCGTGGTTTAGTGGAGGGTCGCGCGAAGGATAAACTACGTGATACGCTCGGCTTGTCGGAGGAGGAGTATCGCTCCTATTGGTCTTGGGCGCCAGCGGCGGATTACCTCAGTAACCCTGAGTTTTCGCTTACCTGGCGATTGGCTCGGAATCGGCTGCCTCTCAATGACAAGGCTTTCATATGGGGTTTGGCGGATTTGCCAGACTGTGAACGGTGTGGTCTTGGTTTAGAAGAAACGGCTGCGCACGCCTTCTACCATTTGGGTCCGCCCCTTATGGGACCATGTCGGCGAGCTGACGGCTCGTCTCGCTCCCTGAACAGCTAGTGTCCATGGATCGCGCATACGCGTGTGACAATGTGTCGCCCCCGTATTCCGGGGAGAAACGAATGGTGTTTCTGATGCTGATGGCCACGGCTCGAATGGTGATTTGGACGACGCGAATGGAGGAAGTCTTGCGGGGCAACCGTCTTTCTTATCAGCATCTAATCCAATTCTTTGAGCATCAGCTCAAGATGAAGATTAGATCTGATAGAAAACGATTGCATTCGACAGTCTTCAGCGAAAGGTGGGTAAAAGTAGCAAGCCTGGTTCGTGTGACCGGGGCTAGCCTTGATTTTCTTTTTTAAGTCAACCTATAGCACATCGGGGTGGCTTCCTGTAAAACCCTCCCCTTGGTTAGGTTAGACAAGCTTCAGTGTACCTAGTTAATGTGAGTAAGTGTTGTTCCTGGCCTGTATCCCGGCTGCTCTTTGGTTATGGTCCAAGTCGAGATTCCCAACCTCCCCAGTTTGTTTTGGTCCTCTTTTCACCTTGACTGGGTCAGTTTTATATTACCCATTCCGGCATAATATTTTATCCTTTCCCACTCCCTTAGCGAGAGCGCTTCTTGATTTTGTCCTCTGGGCAGAAAACTGCGGCCTCTCTGTTTTGAGGGTTGGACGGTCCCTACTAACATACGTTATGTTTATTTTGTATTTTGTGTATATTTTTAGTTATTTTCGGGGTTCATCTCCCTCCCCTCTCATTGTATCATTATTAGATTTTTATGTATAGAATATTTTTCATCATTAAATTTTTATGGTTTGGGGCGCGTTTTGGTAGGTCCCCCTTGTGAGAATCTGGTATTATGGTGCATGAAGGATTGAGTGGTGATGGACATGTTCTTGTGGTGATTGGGTTAATTGTAACGTATGAATGGGTCGTGAATCAGATTAGCTAGGTATAAGATAGTTAGTGAAGACCAGCCTACACCCCCTCCCATTTCGGCCTTGTGCCACAATTATGTATTTTTACATAATAAATATCCTAGTACACACATATACACAAAAAACTGTAACATATTATAAATGTCTCTCGGTCATACACATGATCCCAGTAATAAATACAGAATAGGAGATATTTTGTTTAATGTATATTAATTTCGTCAAAAATTTGAGAAACAAGTTGCACAGAACTTTTTTTTTCAATAAAGCAATGTTTAAATTATTATGTCAATTAAATTATCATACTGACATTTTTGAAAAGTGGCATACGACAGTGCAATTGCAGAATTGCTTTCGGCAACTAAAAAAAAATACTAGGATTCTTCCATAGTTTCATCACACTTGACAAATTATAAAATTTGTTTTAACAAATCCGAGACTGATTTTTTTTTCTTGACCGAACAGCAAGTACTGCTTTCGGTTGAAGTTTAGAAAATCATTCTCTTAAATGTAGCTGCTATCGCGCTTTACAGTATTGATGGTGATTTCCTTCATAACCTTTGCTTAGAAGTAGTGTGGAATGTTTTCTCTTCGCGACAGCAATTAAGAGTTGCTTCCACGCTCGCGATAACCTCCAATCTCCCGATTAGAGTACTTGCTGCCGGATGTAGTTTATCGTCATACCCAGGACTTAGCAAATTGGAGAAAAAACAAAATTATTAACTATTTCTTTAAGAACAATTTCAAAAGCCAAGCTTTGCATCATTTCCAATGAGTTAAATTTAAAAAAAACAATCTGGTCAACTGATAGATTGAACCATTATTTTTTTCAGTAACTTGTTTGTTTTAAGTCAATCCATACAACCTTAAATTCTTTCTAAGCCTCTATTTTTTTTTTATTTTTAATCTACTGTTAAACCAACATTTCTAAGTACAGGTTGTCCACCATCAAAATTGGTATAGTTTAAAATGTGAATATCTGAGTGACTACATACCCCAGGCAAACAAAATTAAATAGGCTTCAGGTTGAACAATATATTCAAAGGATGTAGGTGTTATAATTGATTTCACAAAGCTTCGCAAATGTTCAATATGCGCAACATCTGTGACACGACACACGTCAAGTCGGTAGTCCAGCTCCTGCCAGGCATGTTGTAGGATGTCTTGCGTAACATACTCCAGTGTCTGAATACGCACTATGAGAATCGACCAAGAAGATGGATCGTGCGTGCCAGTGATAATGACAATGGGCTGATGAAAAATTAGCACCATGATCACCTGACATGACATTTTGTGAATTTTTCTTTGAAGCTATGGCGAAAGACGTGGGTGTAGAACTGTCCTTTCTCGTGAAAGAACCGATCTAAACCCAACTCTACCTACAAGATTAGAGGAAATTAAGCAGAGAATAAGTGAGGCGCAAGACATGCTACAACGTCTTTGGCAGGAGCTAGACAACCGCCTTGACATGTGTCGTCCAATCGGTTATAAAATCTACATCCTTTTGAATATATTGTTCGAATTTGTATAAATAAATCTTTTATGGTTCAACATGAAGCTTATGTAATTTTGTTTACTTAGATATTCACATTTTAAATGATGTTAAATTTTGGGAAAAAACTTTATATAAATTTTGGATCAGAATGTTTAAAATTATCTGCTGATATACTTTTTATATAACACTAACAAGACAGTACTAAACATCGAAAGTGATTCTAAACACAAATATATAAAAAGAAAACGAATCTCGAAAATTTGAAGTTTATACTTCCTTTGTTTAAAAAAGGGAAAAAATTTATATTCGAAATATAATTTAATATGGATTTGGTAAGGATTTTTAGTGTCTTTGTTTTAAATTAATCAACAAATCTAATTTTCATTGTTTTTGTTTGTACTCTAGAAGATTAATCTCTAGATAATCCCACTTTAGATAAACAATGCGGCTTTCTAACGAAAGATTCCGTTGATCCGTTTAGTTTTCAAAATATCGACTTAATGCAAGGATGAATTAGTTATGAGGATTTTCATATATATTTTGTATACATAGATATATCAGAGATACGGTGGAATTATGTATAGTGGCCCGGAGGGGTTAGTGAAAGTGCCGAGATCCTAATTCAAGTCGGGTTCATTATAATAATTTGAGGAAAGGTATGGATCATCTCTCCCAACCATGCGTAAATAGAAGGCTAGACGGATGGCAACTAATCTGGAAGGAATATGCTGAATTCAACTCTCCAACAATTGGTTAAATAGCCTCACCAACCCGCAGTTGGCAAAGTGGGGTGAGTTCAGCTACACCTCTTAATACATAGACAATTAGGGATGGGTTCCTTCAACAGGAGTGACAAGGCATTTGTTTTTGATTTTGATTTGTATACTGTAAACTATCGAGTTTTCAAGTCCGAAACTAGTGATCGCCATATATGGCGCGTATAAACTTTTGTCACCGATTTTGAAACACGTGCGACAGTTCTCTTTAAAATTACTGTACACCAGTTACCGTGCGTCCAGCCGGCCGCCACCGATATAAATATTTTTCAGACATAGCTTAGATGTAGCAAAAGGCCGAAAGAATGTGACTTCCAGTGAGGATCGAACTCACTAGTCAGTTGTAATTGTTCTAACAAAAGAAGCTCGCTAACCATTACACCAATTTGAGGTGCCCAAAGGGATTTTCCAAGTTTAGCTTCGATGTGGCACAAGGCCGAAAGTAGGGTGCATCTAGTGAGGGTCGAACCCAGTTCTCAGTTGTAATTGTTCCAGCAAGAGAAGCCTATCTATGTATTTGTGTGTGTAACCTTTACACCACCAGGAGATGCCTAAACTGATTTTCCAAGCGTAGATTAGATGTGGCACAAGGACAAAAGTAGGGTGCATACGGTGAGGATCGAACCCACTTCTCAGTTGTAAATATTCTAGCAAGAGACGCTAGTTAACATTTACACCACCTTGAGGTGCCCAAAGTGATTTTCCAAGCGTAGCTTAGATGTATCACAAGGTCGAAAGTAGGGGGGCACCTAGTGAGGATCGAACTCACTATTCTGTCGTAATTGTTGCTAGCGAGACAAGCATTACACCGCTTCGAGGTGCCCAGGCGGCCACATATGTATCCCACTAAAACTTATAACTGTTGAACCTATTTTGCATATTAACATTTGTCATAAGTTAATTTCCTAAGTTATACCGATACAATATACGGTAGCTACCAGTGAGTGTTGTAGGTCGTTTGCTATACAACGCATATAGAAAGATATTACGGTTTGTCTCTCAATATAAATGTAAGTGGTGTGACGATATATGGATTTGGTTCAGGTTATCCAATAATCTACCCTAACTTCATTTAATGGTACGTCTAAGTTTTGAGCCACTGATAGCCTCGCGTACATTCTGGTACGGCCTATACGATATATATATGCCGACTTCATAATTTTGCGTGAAAAATCTTGACGTCGACTTCTACGCCAGGTTGACTTATATACCGCAATTTACGGTATATATATATATATATATATATATATATATATATATATATATATATATATATATATATATGGATTGTGCAAAATAATTGGAACAGTTGCAAAATCTACTCCTATATTTCAAAGACCTATTATATTAAGAACTTTAACTAAAACTTCGTAATTGGAGGTTATATCTATTGTAAATACGTTTATTTATCTAATTTACTGTCTTTGTCTTATTTACTTTTAGAATTTAGTAAAATTTAAGCTAAATGCCTGACCTCTCCGAGTTCGAAAAAAGAGCAAATTGTTAGAGCTCGCATGGCAGGAGCCTCGATCACTAAGGTTGCTGAACTGTTTGGTTTTTCAAGAGCTACCATATCAAGAACTACGACGCAATTCGAGAAACAGAGCAAGACCTCTAGCAACCGTAACAATTCGAGCCGGACTTGCAAACTTACTGACAGGCACTTAAACGCAATGTGGCAAAAAATCATCGCACAAATGCGGTCAAAGTGACTTCTGAGTTGAATAACCATCTGAATAGTTCAGTTTCTACTAAAACTGTTCAACGTGAGTTTCATAAGGCTGAATATCATGGAAGAGCCGTTGTGAGGAAATAAGTCCAGTTTTTCTCTTTTCCCAACTTCAGGGCGAGTTTATGTGTGGATACAGCCCAAAGAAGCTTACAACCCTGACTGCCTTCTTGAGTGAAAGATGGAAGTGGATCAGTGATAGTTTGGGCCGCCATATCATGGAAATGGCTCGGTCCAATAGTTGCCCTGCATGGTAGAATCAACAACAAAGATTACCTGAACATTTTGAGAGATTATGTTCGTCCAATGATCCAACTTTTATTCCCTGATGATGACTGCATCTTCCAAGACGATAATGCTCCAATACATACCGCTCGAGTGGTTAAGAATTGGTATAAAGAGCATGAAAGTGAACTAGAACACATGGAGTGGCCTCCCCAATCTCCAGATATCAATATTATTGAATATTTGTGGTGCATTTTAGAGCAACAAGTTAAGAGCCGCTATCCTCCACCATCATGTCGTAAAGAGCTGGAGAAGGTTTTAATGGAAGGATGTCTGAAAATTCCTCTGGATGAAGTCAAGAAGCTGTATGATTCCATTCCTAGACGTATTAAAGCTGTTTGTGAGGCTAAAGGAGGGCCAACTGCATATTAAATAAATTTTCTTTGAATAGTCATGGATAAATAGATAGATAAGTAGACTAATAATCTTTCGGGGATAAAATATTTTAACTAAATCTCTTTCGTTTATTATTTAGCGGTTTTTTTTAATATTTCTGCAATGCAGAAATTTGTATTTAGCGGGCTTGCAACCCGTCTGAACATTCTTTCATGAAGACAACCTTCAAATGATTAATGTTTCTGTGTTATTTGATGAATTCGATCTTTCAAGTCTCGTGGTAAAAATTTAATTTGTATTCAAATCAGGTAATTCGCTCAGCTATCTCTATATTGATCTGAATATATCATTTACCACTTATTTTAGCTATATGCTTTAAGATGTTACTTTGTTGAAAGATGCAGTTCTTTTCGAGCTGAAATTCTTTTTTTTATACTCATTGTTATCCTAAGCAAAGTGACAAAGCATTAAGTCACAAGGGGTTATTGTGAGTAGAAAAAGCACGAGAAGACATTAGAAGATTTTGGAAACCAAATCCTAAACAGGAAACAAGGCAATAATGCCACTAAGACGCAAGGGTTCACTGAGAGTGAAAGATAATCAGTATTGTTGGTCAGGTTGCTATAAAATTTATTGTTGGAAATTCTATTTAAAAATGTATTGTTGATCATTTTATATAAAATTTATTTTTTGGCAACTCTACTTTAAAAATGTATTGTTGGTAATTTTGCGATAAAATTTTTTTTATACTATTATAATGTTTCGGAGTTCCGTATTTGTCAATAGTAGACCTGGGAACAACAGCAGTTAAAGCAGTCGTTCCACGCTACTCAAAACTTCAAATTCCCTGTTCTGAGGCCTTGCTGCCGGATGTAGTTTATCGTCATACCCAGGAATATTCAGTTGCTAGGAGAGAGGGAGTTATCTGGCGTGATCAACTGTCTGAACAATGCAAACCGTCATCACAATGAATAACTACTGCAAATAGGTCCGTCTACCCAATTTCATGCAAAACGCTTGGATCAAGTCAGGATATGGTTTTCAGGCATTATTCAAAGATGCCGCCCGTTGGGATCACCTCTACAGTCCGATTTTCGTGTTTTCGGAATTACTTTGCAAATATCAATAGAAAGACAACGTGAAATCTCACGCATTTCTTATACTAAATAGAATATTATGATCTTTTCTAAAAATTTACTGTAAATTGTGATATAGAACAACTTGGGTGTTTTTAAAACAAGACGTCATTTTTCTTGAAAATCTACCATGGTGAGATTCGAACCCTGGTTCCATGATTGGAAATCTAAAATTCTAACGGGTATTATCTATACTACATATCCATATATTCTACAATATTTTTACGTCCGACATTCTAACGTTGCTCGTGTACATTGCATTTGATGTAAGATAACGCTAGAATGTTGCTTGCATAGAGATTTTCTATGGTGGGTCAATATCAGGAAGGTTTTGCCGGTTCAAAATTTACTTAAAACTGACCGGCATATTTAACATCTTGACGTAATTCAAAAATTGGGTAATTCATTTTTGTTTTTCAGTTAAGATCTACTGTACTCTAACCATAGCGACCTCATACCAAAAATGACAACTGCGCTACCATAAATTTGTAAGTTGCAATACTCACAAGTAAAGCAAGTGAAACATAATATTTTTCATCGCTTTTTTTATTTAATATATTTAGTAAGCATATAAAATGATCTAGATCTAGGGCTTTATCAATGGTTCGATTAATATTAAACACGATTTCGAAATAAGAAAATCCACCTGTAAATTGCGAGCTAACAATCTCTTTTATCAGAAGGAATGACAAACAGAACTGTATCAACTGATTGGGGCAAGAAAGGGCTTGTAAACTTTAATGCCTCCAAAACGAAACTACTCTCATTTACCCACCATAGAGAACCCTCGCTGCCTCCCATCAGAATGGCTGATGTCTAACTCCACGAGAGCGCCTCTCTGCGCCTGCTTGGACTCACGACAAATACATTGAATCAGTAGTTTCATCTACCGCAAGGAAAGCTGGTTCTCTTTGTCCCGCCAGAAAGTTTTTTTTCGCCTGAGTCTATTCTTCAAATCTATAAATCATCCATTCGCCTTTGCATGGAATATTGCTGCCATATATGGTCAGGAGCCACCGCTGTTCATCTCGGGGTCCTTGACAAAATCCAGAGACGGATATGCAGTGTGATGTGTCCTGATCCGGCGTTCTCGTCTACAGTCACTTTCTCACAGACGTGCCGTCGCTTCCCTCTGTCTTTTCTACAATTACTTTCATGGCAACTACTACGACGAGTTACTTTCGTTGGTTTCCAAACTGCATGGATTTAAGCATGCTACTAGTTTGGCATCTCAGACTCACCTTTCACTGTCGAAACTATTATATGTAGCCGTCTATTCTACTCCAATAGCTTCATGTCTCGCACTTCTCGCCTGTGGAACTCCCTTCCTCTTATTTGCTTCCTTGATAGCTATAATCTTCAATTATCCAAATGCAATATCAATCGACATCTCCAGATGCCTTGATCTATTGCCCGTCTTTCGCTATAGACTTTTCTCAAATTCGTCTTTTTTTTTTTTGCTCTCATGCTCTGTAACTCCTTGTGTGCTAGTAGAACTCCTGCTTTACTTGGCGTGAAATGCTTAAAAACCTAACAGCAATCATATCACTTGAGAACTAATAACAGCAGTAATAACTAAAATGGATATCACATGTGTCGCAAAGAGAAAGCATTCCACACTACTTCGAAGAAAAGGTTAAGAAGGAAACTCCTATCGATACTGGAAAGAGCGATAAAAGCTACATTTAAAGGCAAGATTTTCTAAACTTCGACCGAAAGCAGTAATGGCTGCCCTGTCAATGACTCTAATGATTGCTTGTAGGGAAACGGTTATCAATGCCACTATTATCGGCACAAAGTATTGCACAAACACAAAGCAGTCGTAATTCTTTTTAATAAGCACGCAAAGTATGTTACCTTGTGTCCAAATAGTCCACACACAATAAATATATATAATAATTACAATCTTACTAAGAAAATCTAATGTTTTAAAAATACCATTGCGTGTTTTATATCACGATTTACAGTAAATTTCTCGAAAATGTCATAATATTCCAGTTAGTATAAGAAGTGCGTGAGATTTGGCGTTGTTTTTCTATTGATATTTGCAAAGTAATTCCGAAAACACGAACATTGGACTGTATATCATATTCATAAGCAGACACAAACACACTAACACACGAACACGCATGCACACTCACAAATGAACGAGGAAAGAAGGAACATAATCACACATATACACACACAAGCACACAATCACACATATATACACACATTCAGTCCAAACCAGCAACTTTAGCATTCACATATAATTTACAAAATAAATATTTGAAAGATATCTTGTAGAAATATTCAGTTAGTAATTTGAGTTGCAAAGTTTCGCAGAACGAGCGGTTACTTTTAGGTCAAACGGATAAATTCTTTTTAGTGTAAAAAAATATAGTCATTCTGATGATAGCCATTAAGTCATATAATCGTCCATTTGTTTTTCGTTGTAAAGTTTCATTTTAAGACAACAAGTAGAAAGACATGAATATTTTGCAAATATGTAAACATTGTGTGAAAGACCAGCAAACCTTTTTTTTTTTTTTTTTGCCAGTTTTATGATGCTTGTTATTTCATCCCGGGTGCTTTACATAAATGTTTAGCCAAGTGGTACATTTTGAACGGACAAAATTACATATGAATAAATTTGTCTTGCTATATTCAGGAATAATCAAAAATATTAATAGCTTCTTGAAAATAACTATGGTATAACTTTTGTAAAGCATATATTTTAAGTAATTTTGTTCGCCTTCTTTGTTTTGAATGATTTTCTTCGAAAGTCTCAATTTTATTACGCTCCATAAATTAGGTCAAGAGACTGCGGTAGCCATTTGATAACATTGAAATTTTTTTTGGAAATGTAATTTTTCATCTGCTTTGATGTGTGGCAGGGAGCATTGCCTTGAATAAAAAAAAATGAGATTTGATTGATCACTTTCGAGTTTTGTGGCAGATGGTAGCAAGAAGGTGTTCTATATTTTTGAGTATTGAATGCGGTTTAGCGTTATGTCTACTGATTTGAAAAGTCCAGTCCCATTGAATGAGAAGCAACCCCAAACCATAAAATTGACAGGATGATGCACAGTATTAACTGACATATTACAAAGGGTTTTCTTCGCTCCTCCGTCTGGTCTTCGTTCTTTTCTATTGAAACACATTTCAACATTTGTCTCGTCGGAGAAAAGAGCATTATTCCAATCAGACTCAGTGAAGGACTTATAAGTGTTTGCTCATGCTAAACGTTTAGCATTTTGTGTTTTATTTAACAGTGGCTTAAAAACTTTTGAATGGACTTTTCGTTCAAAAGTCATCTGTGTACAGTAGACGAGTTGACACTTACTTCGAGATCATTTTTCAAGGTAGCAGCATTTTCTGTACTGGTAATTGAACGGTTTTTTGTTAATTTCTCTAATGATTTTGCGTCTGGTTCTCTCATCGATTTTGTGTTTTCTAGCCCGTTTTTCTATCTTTCAGTGGAATTGAATCTTCTCAAATCTCTCGAGACATTTGATTGAATAGTGTTGACACTATTTGCTATTTCTCTTGTCAATTTATCAGCTTTTGATAGGGCAACTATTGCTACTTTAATAGATTGCGCTGTGTGCTTTTCATAACAAATCACTAATTAATTATATTTTTGGTTTCTTTTATATACTTTAAAATAACTCTAGAATTTTATACAATGTTTAAGAATATTCTAGAATAAAATTATGGAAATAAAATTACAAGGTGTTTGAAAATAATAACACGTTTTTAACAAGTCCCTTTTTAACAGTAATAAAAATTGTTAAATACTCAAAAATGGTAATTTTTTATGTTTTCTTTTTCAAAACAAATAATAGTTCCGAATTATTTTTTTTAATTCTCTTAATAATAAATATATTTTTAATTGAAGAAAAATGTTATTAAAGTTAAAAAATAATTGAAAAACCTATTGCCGAGATATGTTTTGCACAGTACAGTACAAATAAATAAAATTAAATGTTTATTTAATCTGTGCCTAATCTGACATTCCTGGAGATTACATCCACATATTGGGGGAATATTTGATACAATTCAATGAACATGGAAGTACAATTCAAGTACAGGGAAGACTCAATATAATTAGCCTAACATAAATTATGAGTTGTGACAGGACAAAATAACATGTAATTTTATTTTAATACTTTACGCATATATATATATATATATATATATATATATATATATATAGATAGATAGATAGATAGATAGATAGATAAACCTAGTGAGCCAAACAAACCTACCCAGGTTTCACCTAAGCATATTTATATATAATATAATATATAATATTATATAGATAAATATGCTGTTTCTCTTTTGCCTCTTTAGCCAGGT
Organism: Acanthosepion pharaonis; assembly: GCA_903632075.3. Taxonomy (NCBI): domain Eukaryota; kingdom Metazoa; phylum Mollusca; class Cephalopoda; order Sepiida; family Sepiidae; genus Acanthosepion; species Acanthosepion pharaonis. Next base: position 3,133,194 of record CAHIKZ030005063.1, read on the forward strand.
TTCCGTGACGATCCGCTTAAGTAAAACCTGGGTAGGTTTGTCTGTCTCACTAGGTTTGACTAGCTCTGCCCTACGGTTGTATTGAGCTCTTTTTAGTTAGTTGTTTACTCGTGTCGGGGTTTTTTCTTCGCGATTTTTTTTTCGACAGACTTTCATGTTTCTATCTCTTTTTTTTAAAAACCTTTTCCCCCCTCGGGATTGATTTGATTATTGGCAAATCAAAAAGTCGAGGGTTTTTCGAAACGAGTATAGTTTTAAATATATATATATATATATATATATATATATATATATATATATATAGATAGATAGATAGATAGATAGATAGATAGATATAGTGTGGGTTTGTAAACAGTGAGTATTACGGCTAATAATGCATGACTCTTCGGTAAATCGAATCGAGTACTTTCAGTCACTGGATGTTTTTCTAAAAATAAATACGCTTAAATTCACTTTCTTCCCTGCCGTGCGCCAACGTCTTAGGGGTAAAATCTCCGACTGACGATAATTCAGCCGGGTTTCGATCCTAGGTAGAGGCAAACGGATGTCTAACCACACTGATGAGCTGTGACAATATATATATATATATATATATATATATATATATGTCTACTTTTCTATTTTCATGCTCTCTGTCTCTGATATTGACTACTACAACCCATAAATGTCTTTCTTTTTATGTGTCATATCTTTTATGGACGTAGGCGATCATAGATTTCCTCACCCTCTATCATTTACTACTCTCAACAACCTTCCCTCTGCCACCTTCCCCAGAACCCGTACTATCATCCACTTGCTTAAGCACGCTAGGTAGTTATGCTTTGTTTCCCTTGTCTCTTGTTCCCTCGATTCGACCCGTGAGTATCATATTCTCTAGGCCCTTCTTCCTCATTATGTGTCCCAGAAACTTCAGCTGCCTCTTCCTGATGTTAAGTATAAGCCTCCGCCTTGTTTGCATCCTCTCCAAAACCTTATCATTGCTCACACGCTCGGTCCATTTTATTTTCAGCATCCTTCAGTAGAACCATACCTCCTTCGCCTCGATTCTCTTCTTCATCTGTAAGGAGACCGACCAATATTTGCTGGCGTAAAAAAGGACAGATATCACGTACAGCTCAGTATATTTTTTCTTCGGTACCAAAATAATATTGCTGTCTCGCAATACTCTACCCCGCATTCGGATGTTGCCCTTGACCATCCCAATACGTCGACGGATCTCAGTGTCGCTCATACCGTCCTGTATCAAAACGATTCCCAGATAAACTTCCTCGTTTACTTGATTCTAGTGTCCCCTACCTGCAAATAGCATTTCAAGCCCGTCCTCTTATCGATGACCATCTTCTTATAGTTTATGCTTAGTCCATTCTTCTCACTCACCGTCGCTACATTTTGTCTGCTATAAGTTGAGGCATATCTCAAAATTATATGTTTATCACACACACACACACACACACACACACACACATATATATATATATATATATATATATATATATATATATATATATATATATGTGTGTGTGTGTGTGTGGTGTGTGCGTGAGGGTGTGTGTGTACGTGTCTGCGTAACATTGCTCAATTAATGATGCCGATTATGGAAATTATCGATGTAAAATAACAGTTAACATTTATACTACTATTAGTAAACTAGTACCCGTTCCGCCAAAATTGACGGCAAGAAGAAATGTATTATAAGTAATATGTATTATATTGTAAGTAATTTTCGTTTAATCCAAGTACAATTTTGTAATTTGTAGTTCAATGTTGACGTTAATAATACAAAAGTGTACAGTAGCATATCTTTTGTAATTGCTATTTTTTAACGCACCTTGTGTGTTCTTGTGAGTGAAATTTCCTGTGAAATTAGAACATCATCGCTAGTGATAGTCGTTAGCGCAATCGAAGACACCTTGAAGAAAAGTAACTTTATGTGAAGTTTAATTCAAGCTAAAATAAAATATAAGCCTCGGCCAAGTTTTGTCTGACATATATTTTATCTCCTCTCTCTACACTTTTCTATTTCCACTTTCTTTCTTTCTTCCTTTCTTTCTTTCTTTCTTTCTTTCTTTCTTTCTTTCTTTCTTTCTTTGCACTTGTGCATCTAGTCCTTTTCGTGGCTAATTTCCATCACTCCTTTCACTTTCATCGTAGTTTGCAGAGCGAGGAAAAGAACGGGTTTTAGCGCGTGTTCGAGTCATGACTACTGAGCGTCTCGTGTCAAAATTTTGCACACTGCCCCTGAATTGTTGCAGCCAAGAAAACTGTTTTATATATATATATATATATATATATATATATATATATATATATATATATATATATATATCTTCTGTTACCTTGAACAGAAGATGTCGATTGACATTACACTTGAATATTTGAAGATTATAGTTATCAGGGAAGCAAGCCAGAGGAAGTGAGATCCAGAGACGGGAATAAGAAGCCGTTGGAGTACATTCAACCGTTTCAATAGTGAAAGTGTGGGACCGAGATTCCAGCCTAGTAGCTCGCTTAATGGATATATATATATATATATATATATATATATATATATATATATATATATATATATATATATATATATATATATATACATATATATATATATATATATATATATATAATGTATGTATATTATGTATTTGTTAAAAAAAAGTTAGATGTTCAGAATGTATGAGAAATTAAAGATCCACGTTATCTTGCTTCTGACAGGTAACGTTTCAGAGACTGAATTTTGTACACATTCGATAGTATCAACTGTCACTCTGATCAATATTCGACATTGTTCTGTAATAAGGGATGGCATCTCTTTACCACACACCAGAACTAATAAACCGTATTTTCGAACTCTAAATGCACATAAACGCATATATACATATAGATATATAGAATATATTACACATTATTAGTCTGACATGTAGATATCATATCTATAAAATACTAAAACTCTAATCTTGCATGTATATATATATATGTGTTCCTGTGAAACAGCTTAAATGATACACAATAAGTTAATATGTAAGAGTATATATACCTTAGACCCCAGCCGAGTGCAGTTTTAAACTGAATTAAAATTACACAAGGGGTTCTTGAGCTAGGGTCTTTTTTATTTTTGCTATAGCATTTTAATAGAAAATTCAGTATTTGTTTTCGATACACATTCTTATCTCAATCCGTGTATATAAACAAACACTTGGATATTTTATTCCAAATATTATGTATACGAGAAAATAATAAATTTCATCATACATTATTAAATAAATACACCATTATTAAATAAAACAAACAATATTAAATAAATTTAAATCTACAGAAAACAACATCTGTTTATACAATTCACTACACTGCATTAAAACTTTTATTATAAACTCTTACTTAAAACGTAAAAAGACTATATATATATATATAAAAGATCAGTCATTATGTACATTATTTACATAATTCGGATTATTGGCCTCACCATCTTTGTTGCCATATTTATCACAACGTTATCCACTGTGCCTCGGTCTTTCAAGACACATGGCACAGTCGATAAAAGTGTTCGTTAGATCCAGTGACAGTGTAAGTTCAATACCTGGTTAAGGCAGTGGTGAACTTGGAGATGTGAATTAACAGGAGATAACTGATATCCATTAGACATGGAACTAGAACAGTCTTCCCCAGCGAGCGAAATAAAGGGTTCAGTTCGACATTCCAACCACCTGAAGAAGGCCGGAGAATACAACGGCTAAACGTTGTGATAAATATGGTAACAAACATGAAGACAATATTCCGAATAATGTAAATAGTATATATATATATATATATATATATATATATATATATTATGTCATTCGCAGACAATACTGTTTCGCTCCTCAGTGTGACTTGACAAGCGAATGCCTGAAGCTCGAAACCCAACCGATTTGGTGCCAGTCAGAGATTCTACCACTGAGCCATCTTCTATTGACAGAACGAGCCAAATCTAGCGTATTGATTTTACAAACGTAAACAAACGCCAAGCAGCCAAAGTTCTCCATTCATTTTATTGAAGATCTTCGAATTTATGCAGGTGGCCGTTGTTTTTAGAATTACTTTGTCGTTCAACAATGCTCAATTGAAAATATCACATAACTAGATGGTAAATAAATAGATATGCACTGGTTTACGTATTCTGAAATAAATGCGAGGAAGACATATGTATATATAATAAAAGTATACTTATTATTTTGTAAAAGGCCATGCCGGTTTGAAGCCATTACTGTTCGCGTAATGTGTTAACTATGATGTCATGTTGAACATCAGATATTATTTTGCCATCTTATTATTAATTATTAATGCTGAATTTAAAGTACATTTTGGGGAAGAAATGTCTCTTTTGATGTAAAGAATTAAAACATATATCTATTGATATCTAAAAATAATTTATTTTCATATTTTAATTCGGAATATATTTGCATTAACACGTTGAGCCTTGACCACCGATTTACCGGTGGTATAGAAAAATAATTTAATGCCCAGCTACCGGTTTAACGGTAGTTAAACACTTGTAATTATTTTTTATATCTACCGTGAAACGTTACTGTTGTGAGATCGTAACATACCTACAACATGGACTCTTCCAGGACTATATGAAGTATGCGATATAACACTCTAGGAGAAGAGGAGGGAAGAGAGAGAAAGTATTCTAATACCGTAGTATCAGCCGCGTACGACTACCAATATTGGACACTAGCACATAGTAAGTTCCGCTTACACTTACACTATCTTTGTAACCTTTTTGTTTAATTTCTCTTTCTGACCTCTAATCCATGTTCCGTGTTTTCCTTCCGTGGTCCCAACTTTGGGCCCACATCAATTACATACCAATTATTTGCGAATCTTGACTCAAAGTTCAGTAAGAAGGGTTAAAATTATTCAGGAACGCCAGGCTCAAAGGGTTAAGCCTTTTTTTTTGTCTCTTTTCATTACTTTTTGGGCCGGAAAAAAATTCCTGCCTTAAATCGAAAAAAGAGCCGATGTGTAATTAATAATAAAATTGAACTGCTGTTAAAAGAAACCCAATGGATTTATGGTGATGGTCCAGTTTTCCAATAATTGAAAATTACAATTGATATATATATATATATATATATATATATATATATATATATATATTTGATATTACACCTATTGATATACGTAAACATAATTCATACACTTTAACTTATAGTGGAACAGACTTTTTGAAAGCAAAGTTCCCAATACCTAAGTAATTTTTATTGCATCAAAAATATTGAAAGTTAATTATACTCTGATTTGGGGTATTGGTTTATTTTGTTTTACGGCATATCAACCTCAATGTGTTATTTAATGCCGACAAGATTTTTAGCATAGTTTCGTATGATTAGAATATTTACAGTATTTCCCCATTTATAATACGCATTATTTTCTAAAAAAAATAACAAGCAAAATCAGGATGCGTATTATGCACAGCTACAAAAACATCTTTAAAAATTTGCCGTAAAATAACAGAAGAATTATCATAAAACTAAATTAGAACAATATTATTCTATGTCTTAAACCATGAGTAGGAAACGCTATCCGTAATGCTATTGCTGAGGTACAATTTATAAGGTTTGATTACCAAACAAGAAGTGCGTATTATGCATGAGTAGAAGCATTTTCCCACACTTTCAGCAAAATTTTAGATGTGAGTATTATGGGTGAAGACGTATTATACATATTACGGTATTCTTTGTAAGAAATCTGTTTTTAGATCAGGTTCCATTGATGTATTTTTGTAAAGAGGGTTTTGGTCAAACGTATTGCTGATAATATTTTTTTCTAATAGGTATTGCTGGTATTTTTACTATAAAAATCTATATTTATACTTTCATAATGTTTTGATACCAGTTTAGGGAGTTAAATATTTACCCATGGCTGGGTAACAGGTGCTACCACAGAGGGTCATAGGGGATCTAGGAACAACAGCAATTAAGAGGTGGTTCCATACGCCTCAAAACCTCCCGATCAGAGGCCTTGCTGCCAGATGTAGTTTATCGTCATACCCAGGACGCATTTAACTCTGGGTCGATTCAATAAGTATCATAATTTACACACGCACACAAACACACACACACACACATATATATATATATATATATATATATATATATATGTGTGTGTGTGTGTGTGTGTGTGTGTGTGTGTTCAGGCAGAAAATTCTCTTTTAGGCATCTCTTTTTGAATAAATTATAAACATTATGTTTCCTTATTTTTAACATAATTCTTTCATATTCACGAATATTTTCCGTATATTACAATGAAATAAGGCAGGAAATATATACAAGATATACTATATTTATGGAGAAAAAGAGCTCAATATCCGCAACATCGCTTATTCAGATGCAAGCATTGTTGACGTAGAGTTCAACATCGAATGGCGACAGTCGATTTCATACTTGAATGCATTCTTTTGGTAATAATTTAGCTTGCAATAGGTGTCGCGATTTACTATTTTAAATATGGAATTACGAGTCACCCGAATTTAAAAACAATTTTAACCCTTATGCATATCACTTCCCCTATTATTTCTGAGTGTTTGAATTCAGAATTGCCTTTCATGTTGAATGACTGGAAGTCAAGGCAGGTGACCCTAGTCTCCTTTGTTATTTACCTCCTAGCTTAGGGATGATAGATCAATGCTTTTCCCAAGGCCATTGGTACGAAATCAGCGTCAAAATTTGAATTCGTTTCTACTTTCACGCCAATAACCGCTAAGATGCCTATGCATTCGTATTAAAAAATAATTCAGTCCCAGAAAAAGAAAATCTAAGAAATTTTGCACGTATTTAATACATATCTCTATTCGTTTTTCTCTACTGCATCATGGATGTCAACCTGTAAGGGACAGTTTTAGCGATGTGAATATTCAATAAACTCCTCTGATGTAGACATATGGAAGCGAGTTAAAATACGGCATTTGAAAAATGCAGGGTCATAGAACGAGGCTGTCATTTTCAATCTCTTCCTTTCTGATTCTAAGCAGGACCGACAGTGCACTTCCAAGAAATGTTTTAAACATTGTTGGGCCAGGGTTCGAAAACATCCACAAATAGACTGCTAGACCTCCGCTGTCAAAATAAGTTATATTAACCGAACAACAAGGAAAATGCCTTGGAATCTAAAAAAAAATCAGTTAATATACCTAAATACAAAATCAAGAGGTGAAGAAATAAAAACGAAAAACAAATAACAAAACATACATGCACAGATGAGGCAAAATATTATGACAACTTATCTAATAAGGTATTTATTCTCGATATGTACAAATACAGCTCTTATTCGACTAAGCAGGAATTCTATGAGAATTTAAAGAACTTTTCATGAATCTGATGACTGTATGTTACGAACAGGTTCTTAAACTGCAGAAAAGTAAGTTATTATCACTGATGAGGCAAAATATTATGATTCTTTATCTAATAAGCTGTTGATTCTCGATGTGCCAAAATACAGGTCTTCTTCGACCAGGCAAGAAATCTACAAGGATTTAAAAGATTTTTCAGGAATCTGATGATTGTATATTACGAACAGGTTCTTAAACTGCAGAAAAGTAGGTTATTATTACTGAGGAGAGACATAAGTGTAGGACTTTAAACTAACCTGGCTGCAGCTGAAACTGCTGCTGCTATTTCTAATGTTACCAGGCTTGCATTTTACTATTGCTGTTGCTATTGTTGAAGCCCTGACATTACTTATCTGTCTTTATTCTGAGTCGGGCAGTGAAGTATTAGAAATATAGGGGAAGCAATAATTAAGTAGTACTATAAAACAACAAAACGTGATATCTCTAGACATGATCGGCGGAGAGAGAACAGTCTAGTGTCATAGATTAAATAAAGGGTTTAATTCCAAATTCCCTCTCAGAGAACTACCTGATGAATGCCGGAGAACACGACAGGCGAAACATAATAATAATAATAATAATAATAATAAAATACAAGGACCTTGAAAAAGAAATCTCAAAAATGTGGCACATGGGAACATCAACAATACCTGTTGTAGTTGGAGCCCTAGGAATGGTTGGAAAAGACTCCAGTAGACTAATCGAAGGGATTCCTGGAAGTTCATGCCTCAAAGAGATACAAAAATTCTTCTGACAAGTACAGCCCTCACTTTATGAAGGGCTTTATCTATGTAATTTTTATTTATTTATTTTTTTTTTTTTTGTCAGTGGAAAGTTTCATGATGTCATCTCTAACCTTAGGTCCCTAGGCGGGACCCGGAAAGAAATGTGTAAACGCCAGAAATCAAAGGAAAAAAAAAAAATAATAATAAAGATGAGGACAATAGCCCATATAAAAATAATATACATAACTCCTCATCCCAGAAAAATTCATACAGAAATTGTTTTTGTATTTCAAAATGGCTTGTTCATTTAATTTCTTGTAATTTGAAACATGATATGCTAACAACTCGATAAACGGTAGTCATTATCCCCGCCCCTAGGAATTAAGATAATAGACAGATAACACCGAAAGATACGAAAACTGAAAGAATCACCACATATATTAGGTACTAAAAACCTTCTCAGTAAACCTACCATGGAAGCCTCTGATTATGAAAAACAAGCCACCGTAAAATTCTGCCATCTTAGTACAAATGTTAGGTTTAACGGTCCACAAATTTTCACTACTGGATTCTCTAGAACAGTGGTTGCCAAATGGAATTCTATTACCAAAAAATTCCTATGCCAAAAATAAATTTGATTTCAAAATTTAAAGTATTATTATGGATTACTTGCAATTGCGAGCATTTTTATATTATATCAACGATTAAGAATATATCAACTAGTGTGCGCAAATCGGAGAAGGGCGTTATCAATTATAATATTCTGACTTCATCTTCGCGGTTATCTTCTCTCTAGACTTTTTTTTATTCTCTTGCGTCTTTTCACCGGAACTTCCTATTTGAGATTATTCGTCAAAAACAAGCTTATACCTTTCATTAAATGTGTGTACTTATAAGATACTAGCAGGCTTCGCGTTTGATTCGCAAATTAAGATTTATTCACTACTTGAAATCTTTGAAACAAAAATTTTAAATGAAAATTTCCTTCATAAGTTGGCTTGTTATAGTTAAGGAATGTTTTACAAATAGATGCCAACCTGTTGAAAGCAAATCTCAAACATTTTTCCGCACTATATAAGACGATATTCTTAAACAGGACTATTTTTTGTTATGAAAATTAAAACAATACTCGAATAAAAGAACAGTCATGATGGACAGTTAATTAATGAAATAACTTTTTTTTAAATCAATATGTAAATTAGTTAATCCTGAAGAATGATATTGTCTAGAAATAAATAATATATAATACACATTTTGAGCGATTAGTTCGTCAGTTACTCTAAGTAATTTATGCACATTATTTATAATCTCTCAGTTGCGTCTCTGTCCTTGGACAGAGTGCGCTCAGGGGCTTTTCTGTCTGAGGACAGAGGGGCAACTGAGGAAAATTATACTGAAGAGGTGCCTAGCCCTGGGGAACAGCTGCCTGAGGCCGCGCCCTCCCATTGCAGAAGTGGGAGGGATCGGTGCTCGCACTGAGGCCAGCGCAACCAACGGTTGCGGGGGCTGAGGGGAATTTTTGTCCCTTGCGCGGTGTTGTATTTTTCTTTCAAATTCCACACATGGTCAACAAGTTTGGTAAAGCACCTAAACATACTAGCTTGAATTACGGCCTATGATTGTACTATCTATATTTGAAAATACCTTCAAAACATCCTATGTACATTTTATACACACACACACACACACACACACATATATATATATATGTGTGTGTGTGTGTGTGTGTGTGTGTGTGTGTGTGTGTGTGTGCATGTATGTATGTATATGTCTAACATCGGTACTGATTTTTCCAGATGTCTTATTCGTTTGTTACATTTCTGATTTCCTGTTGTTTCTTTGTTTGTGATCATGTTGGTGTTATAGAGTTTTAGGCAGTAAGTTATCTAATTCCTTTTTTATCCTTATATATATATATATATATATATATATATATATATATATATATATATATATATATATATATATATATATATATATATATATTAATTTTCTTATATTTCTTAGTTTTCTTTGTGTTTGCTGACGAATAGTTTAGTAGTGTAGTTTTTTGCAGTATTATTGCTTGCATTACTGTTCGCTTCCGTTTTTCTAAGCTTAGATCCATTTCCTTATCAATTATGTGCTTAAGGCAATTAGAGTTAATTAATATTTATTTTATTTTTTCCGTTCATTATGAAACATTGTGCATGTAGAAGATCGTAAATGATCTCTATTCAATTCCATGCAGTGGCTATTTTGTATTTCTCTGGGGCTTCGGTGTTGCAGTTAATTGTATGTGTGTGTTGGTTGATTTTCACAGGCAGAGATTCTAAAGTCTTCAATATTCAAATCGGTTAGTAGGTCTCAAAAGGTAAGTATGTTACTTATATAATTAGATATGTGCAAACGTGGATAGAATTAACCAATCAGTCAATCGCTACTGAAGTACAATTTAATGTTTTTTGTTTTTTTTTATCGTATTATTATTTGTATTGATTTGTTGTTTGCATTTTTTATGTTTAGTTTGACTTGTTTATCAAATATGTGGATTGGAAAATTATTAATTATTTATGAAATGATTTATATTTGATCTGTGTGGCCATTCACTGTTTTAGTTTGGAAGATATGGGTTTGATCTGGCTCTTTCTCATAAACGAGGTATTTAGGTTATTATTGGATAGTCCGGAAAGTTCCTGCCAATTTTAAATCGTTCATGTTCCAACACGACAGAACACGTCAAATTTAGCAACATATGTAATATGCTTACATTTACGATTAGAGCACACTTCATACAATACAATATAATAAACAATACAATACAATAAAGAAAACAATACAATAAAAAATACAATACAATAAACAATACAATAAACAATGCAATACAATATAATAAACAATGCAATAGAATACAATAAATAATACCAAAAAATATAATAAACAACACAATACGATAAACAAAACAATGCAATAAACGATACAATACAATAAACAATAGCATACAGTATAATAAACTATGCAATACAATAGACAGTACAATGCAATAAAAATACACTACAATATAATAAACAATACAATATAATAAACAATACAATACAATAAACAATACAATAGAATAAACAATACAATAAACAATACTATACAATATCATAAACAGTACAATAAACAATACAATATAATAAACAATGCAATACAATATAATGTTTCTCCTGATAAAGTTTAAAATTATTTAATTCATCTTCATTTTGCATCCCTAAAAATATGGAAGGTTATAAGATGCATTTTAGATACTAGATTTTTTTGTTACCATAAAGGTAAAAATATTTCGCAATCAACAAAAAATATAAGTGCTGTATACGTTGTGGGTGATTTAGCTGATAGTACTCTACGCTAAGTTTAGAGTTGCTGATTGTAGCCATATTGTTGAAGAAAGTTCAGGCAGACCCCCCCCCGCCACTAGAGATGGTGACCAAATCAAGACATTGATTGAGAATAAACGGCAATACACAACGCGAGAATTGGCAGAAACACTAAATTTATCAAAATCCACCATCCATAAAAACTTAGTACAGCTTGGATATACAAATCGCTATGATATTTGGGTACCACATCATCTGAGTTAAAAGGATCTTTTGGATCACATTTCATCTGTACTTTGCTGTATAAACGCAATGATAAGGCACTCTTTTTTAATCAAATTGTGACGGGTGATGAGGAATGGATGTTTTACAACAATGTTCATCGAAAAAGATTCAAGGATAAGAGATATGAGCCAACTTTAAACACTTCAAAAGCAGGTCTTCAACTTAAAAAAAAAGTCATGCTGTGCGTCTGGTGGGATTGAAAAGGAATACCATGAACTTCTTCCAAGTAACCAGTCAATTGATTCTGAAAAGTACTGCTCGCAACTGAACAAATTAAAGGCAGCAATTCAAGAAAAACGCCCAGAATTGGCGAAAAGGAAAGGTTTTGTTTTACATCAGGATAATGCCAGATTTGAAGTTTCTTCGGTCAGACTGCAGAAATTGTTGCAGCTTGGCTTGGATGTCATATCCAACCTGCCATATCCAACAGGCATTGCTCCTTCGGATTTTAATTTATTCAGATCCTTGCAAAATAAAATCTTAATGGTAAAAAGTTAAATTCTTCGGACGGCATCAATCTAACGTAATGAATTATTTCCCAAGAAACCACAGAAATTCTGGGAAGATGGAATCCGTACTTTGAAGGAAAAAATGGAGAAACGTCGTGCAATAAAATCGATCATATTTAGTTGAATAAAGATTTATTAGCATAATTTTTTTCTGGAAATTAATTCCCTTAAAATCGGCATGAACTTTCCGGGCAACCTAATATTTCAGTTAGTAAATTGAAAAAGAGTAAAAATCAAATGCATAGTAAAAATAAGCAAAACTAATCCTCATTTAGATACATTATGAAGAAATACGCAACTCCAGTTGACAAAAGCAAAAATAAATTATTTATCATAAAAAATTTAAAACTGCTAACGCCATTGTCAAAAATATTAATTCACCTGTAAGTTCCAAATTAAAGAGAACTAATATTATTTACGAATTTACATGTCCCTTAGGGAGTTGTGTTCCTGATCAATCCAAGTTCATAAATAATTATACTAGATATACTACACCATGCATAACATTACATATCTCTGACCATTTAAATACACATGGTGACCTACTAAACTTTCTCAATGACATTGTTGTTGATAATAAAAATATATCATCATCCCCAGTTGCAGAAAGGCTAAAAATAATGGAAGCATTATTAATAAAAAAACAAAAAGCCAACATTCCGTAATATCAACTAAGAACACGGCCGCAATATACTGACCGTGTTTGTAATATAAAACATTCCTACAACGCTAGATACAAGCCATATATTCATTTAAAAGCAAAATAATTTTCATCCTTGATAATGGATAAAATGTATAGCCGAAAGTGCTTGGATATATAAAATATTCAGACAATTTTTATATAAATTATTTCCTAAAAAGCAAAAAATTGTAAGAATAGATAAAAAATTATACAAATAAAATAACCACACTACATTGTCAGACGTTCTTAACGAAACATGTATAAAAGAGGGCTTGCTGTCCAAATGCACAATATATATATATATATATATATATATATATATATATATATATATATATATATATATATATATATAATTGTATGTATGTATGTATAAAAATATACATAAGTTAGTAAATTTTAGGTGCTTTACCAAACTTGTTGACCATGTGTGGAATTTGAAAGAAAAATACAACAGGGATCCGATTGTATGCGGGAATTTTTTTTAAAAGACTAAGCCTTATATCAGTCACAACAATATTTGTAACCTCTGCGATATATATATATATATATATGTAAAAGATAAATATTATCAAAGACAGCAATCATTTTGTTCCAATTTATTTTACTCATGAACATTTCAAAATTACGAATAGACTTTTTCAGACAAGGATGACATCCTGTCAGAAATTCATTAAAATTGATTTTGAAAGAAATATGGTCCAATCTTTCGAATTTCTCGGGAAGTCATTAACAGTGTAGTTAGCCAAATACTGAGTTTCGTAGAAATGGGGAGTGCAGTGATGCGGACAAAGAGTGTTGTCACGCAAGCTAGGTATGACGTACATATATGTATGTGTTTATTTAATTATTTATCTGTTTATTATCTATTTTATAATCATTCGTGGCTCTTAAATTAAAATTTTTTAAAAATATTTACAGATGGTTGTTTTTTTTCTTGTTTTCATAGTTACATCAAATTGAACATTTTAAAAGAGAGAGACGCTTTTGCGTAAGCATCTTTCTGGATAATAACTTCCTTTATATTAATAGGTTTTTCTTATTTTCATGTCGACCACATAGTAAAATTCCCATAAGCAATCTGTGGATAAGACAAATTGATATAAGAAGAATGACAACAAGACAACAAGGCAAAATTGATTCGATACATACATATATATATATATATATATATATATATATATATATATATATTTGGTTGGATAGATGTGAGTTTGTGACCCTGAGTTTCACGCCTTAGCGATCGTCAGACAAACTGATTAATGTTTAAAAAAAATTTTAAACATTAATCAGTTTGTCTGACGATGGCTAAAGCGTGAAACCCAGGGTCACAAACTCACATCAATCCAACCAAATATGTTAGCTCTATCTCTGATATTGAGCGCTTTCTAATAAGTACCATGCATATAATATATAAATAATTATACATATATATATTTATTTATATTTATATACACTTTTCACATATATATATATATATATATATATATATATATATATATATATATATATATATATATATATATACCCTGAAGATCCATTTAGGTGAAACCTAGGTAGGTTTGCCTGGCTCCTTAGGATTATTTTAGTTTTTGCTCTACTTAGTGTATTGAGCATTTTAGTTTAGTCTTTTACTCGTTTAGTTTTTTTTCTTTTTTATTTGGACTTTGAGCTCAAGCACTTGACGAGAGGATACATGCAGTGTTATGGTCTTTCTTTTCTTTGTTTCCAACTTTTTCTCAGGCATCAATTTGTTATATTACAAGTTGAGCTAACCGAGGTTTTTCAAAACAAGTATTACCATTCATATATATGTGTGTGTGTTGTGTGTGTGCGTGTGTGTACATGTGTGTGCGTGCAATTGTATGTGTATGTGTGCCCGTGAGCGTATATACGTGCAAGTTATGTGTGTTTGAGCGGGAAGATATACAAACAACGCAAGTTATAATAAATGATACGAAAATTCAAAACTCTTTGAATTTCCAATATGTTCATGCTATCTTTACGAATCATCTTCAAAGGGTTTGAAAATTGAATAAATTTGTCAATAGACATCCCGGTTATTAATCAAATAATTATCCTGTGTTAGAATGTTCCACACGAAACTGTAGAATATGTTTAGGAAAAATAATAATACAATAATTTGACCTCTCTTTAATGAAGATATTCTTTATATGTTTTCATGGACATTTTTATGATCAAAGAGTGGAAACCAAAATTCACTTGAATCCGAAAATATGCAGTCAATTAACGCATTTCTTTTATATGGTTTTGTTATTTTATCTCAGGTTCATTTCACAATAAGAACACTGTGTTGCAGCAGTGTTATTATTTTACATGAAAATGTGATATTTTAGAAAAGTTTCTTTCTTCTTCCTCTTCCTCTTGTATGTGGTGGGTTCCTTCAGCATAGACAATCATAGCTCTCCGCAACTTCCCATCTCGTGTGGCTCTTAGCAGCTTTTTTTTCTGTTACGCTATCGATTCACACAAGTTCGGCACGTAACTAACTAGCTGCCCGTTCCGTTAAAAAAAAGTGCCGAAATACTTTTTTTAATTGAAAAAAAAAAAAAAAAAAACAGACGACATCAGAAAAATGGATATCATCATTTGTTGAACAGGCACCTCTACCCTACCTTAACATAACCTAATTTCGAAAGTAACTGATATTTTGATACAATAGTTGTCAGTGAAAATGAATATCCTACCACCCCTTGTCAAAATGGCTGAATTTCCCCGTATCCTTCGAAACTAATATTAACAATGTATGTGCTTGTAAAACTTAGTAAATTTCAAAATAAGTTATTCCAAAATTCGCTTGAAAATGAAACAGTACCAGGGATTTTGATTTAATTCTATAATTAAATTTGAAGTCTTCAATTTCTGTTTTTGAAACCTGGTAATTCCTGTGTAGCGATGGAACCATATTTTTAAACTAGTAAATTTATAATATTTATGATCTGCAGAATTGTATTGAGCACTGTTTTTTAAAAATAAAAACAATTAATAAGAACACCGGATTATAAATCTTACTGTTCTTTCTCTTTATTTTAATATATATATATATATATATATATATATAAATTTCCGGGTAGAGTCATCCCTTTAAAACCTCACCAATCCTTCAACAAACTGATATCACCAAACAACATTTATTTCACTCTGTCACCCTTTTGCCTCTTCTAATTTTTCTCTATCCTTATACGTCCTCTCTTAAAATGTACCCTTAAAAAAAAAAAACAGAATTGTTCATAACCATTTTGGTTCTCACTAGTCGAGGTGCAACTCAATGCACTTAAACTAAGTTGTATCTTTGTATTGAGTAAATTGTTTTTGTCTATATGATAAACATAATAAATAATTATTGCTCTACTATCGGTATTGAGCCCTCTTAATGCTGTGAACGTTAGAATTTATGTATTATTTTCGTTCTTATTACATTCGGATATATATATATATATATATATATATATATATATATATAATACGTCTTTTTATATAGACATAATACGTCTTTTTATTTTTGTTTTAATCTTTTCGAGCCCGCGAATCAATTTTTTGGTGACCGTAGAGAATTGATTTAAAAAACTACCAAAATTTTCTTTCAAATAATCTTTATTTTCTCAAGTAGTTTCAGTCTCATGTGAGATTATCTTCAGGAGGTTGAATTGTCTATATATGTGTATACGCATTTCTCTAAATTCAAGACATTTTTACTGTTCGTTTTGCTGCCATTTTTTTTAAATAATCGTGAATTTGAAATTGATATGGAACGATAAAAAACGCAGTAGAAAGATCATTAAAATGTTTTGAATTGACAGAAATACATATACAATACAATACCCTTGATGATAGTTTGAGAAAGTACTTGGGAAAATAAAAATAATTTAAAATAAAACTTTCATATTTCTTGATTGAGGCTTTATCACAATAGGTAGGGAGGTGTAGATTCGATAGGCATCAATAAACTGCAGAAGAACTTAAAATTGTTCGACGCATTTAAGTATTGCATTAATATTTAAGCTTAACTTAAAGTCCAACGATAATTCTTCTGCTGCCACTTAATTTAAACACAGTTTGATGTACGTAGGTCTTCACTTTCAGTAGAAAGCATTGTTTATGTATTACTTTTGCTGGATTTCGCAATTTATTTCGATTATTTACAAATTTATTTCCAAGTTATAAAAATCGTTATCGCAAAAAATCCGCTGAAAGGAATGGCGGCAATGAAAAATTGGGAATTCAAAATTTCAGGATTGCGGATCCGGACCCAACCTGGAAGGATTTTAATTTGCTTAATACGTCGGACTGATTCCAAAATGGTATGATATTTGGGGTTATGGTCTCTAGAACTAAAGTTAAAAACACGGACAATTTTATTTTGAAACACTGTAATTAGGGAACAGAATTTTCTTTTTCACTTGAAAATGAGCTTTGGAAAGTTAGCGAGTTATCTCCCTTTAAATGTTTTATCAATAAAGCGGAATCGGAAAACAATCACGGTAATGAAAAGTTGTTAAACCAAAAGTCCAGGATTGCGAGTAAAGCAACAGAAAAATTGTTGTTATTGTCCCTGATGGATTTTTTATGGTTATAGATTCCGAAGACAGAATTCTCTTCCAGTTTCTCCAACATGCTTTCGTTTTTTTTGTTTTTTTGTTTTTTGTTGCTTTTTTTTTATTTGTTGCAGAAAAGCAAGTATATAATTTTGAACTGTCACAATTCAGAGCTACGTGTGTGCCAGGATATTTGAAGTTGTGTGAAGTGATATATGTCAACCGATTTAGCATCCGGTTTCATTGCAGGTCATATTACCTTCGCGAGGTATGTATAGCGGTTGATGCTAAGAGTATGTGTAGAGTGAGGTGGTGAGTCTAGCGTCAAGTGGGTTTTCGTTGAAAATTTTTCCAATTGTTTGGTCGAGTCTTAAATACTGGAAATCTTATGTTAAGATATGGGAAATGTTGTGAATGTTGTACTAAAAATAAAAAAAAAACATAGGAATACTGGAATTAGTATTTTTGTTTCATATGTTAGGAGAGAAGTTTTACTTTGGTTTGGAATCCATAGTTATTGATTTTTTAGTAGTTTTATGTCGTATTTTCTATTGAGAAATTAACTGAATAATTGTCTTATGAGGCTTTTGTAATCCTTATTTTTTGAATTGATACGTTTTATGCGTACCTCTTACCTGTAAATTATTGTTTATTTTTTTCATGTTGTTAGGGTGGCATCTATTGAAATTTAGTTAGCAAAGACCATATGTGGGTTTGGTGTATAGTCTTTTGTAGATTTTGTTATAATTTAGACACACCAGCGCCACGAGGAACGGAACTGAAAAGGTGCAATATTCGATTGTATATTTGATGGTGGGTGAAAAGGAAACTGATGAGAGGATTTTTAAAGTCTCGGAGACTCTTCTGTCCGTGTGTTCATATAAAGAGAATATCATCTATGTATCTGTGGTAATGTAGAGTTGTTAGGTGATAACTACTTAACTTATCTTGGTCCAGATAATAATCTACAGCCAATGTTTACGCATAAAACGTATCTGTTCTAAAAATGAGAATTGCAAAAACACATAGGAAAACTATTCAATTTTCATTTCTTACTATCATTAAGTTTTGTTAAATGATAGTTTAGGTGTTAGTACTGTCGAAAAAGTAGTATAGATTATTATTAATGTTATAAATAATGACCTCAAAATCCGAGTATTTTGAACTTAAATCCCAAAATATTTTTTTATTTTTCGTTCTTCTACATTTTTCCACAGTTAAAAAACCTTCCGATATTTGTGTTTGTTTATGTAGGATTCTGTCATTATGTTTTGTGATCTAATTTTCATATATTTACATTTCATATATTTCAGTGGTTGTCATAGACAGTACAAGTAGTAGCGACAAGCTTTCGAAGTCTATAAAATGTTTCTATAATGTGCGTCTTGAATAGCCTCTGCGAAATATTTCAATCTGCAGGCCAAAGAATAAAGAAGGCGGAACTCGAGCGTAGATAGATCTAGTCATCCTGTGAAGATAATCCATCCAGAAGAAGGACAACCCAAATGTTGACCCCCCCCCATTCTGCTTCCTTGCGACAATATCCAAACAGGGAAAAGACTATGGAAGTAAATCCAGAAGGAAATGTTGGAATTTTTGGGTACCCTGGTGTACTAGTGAGCCAGCCAAAATGAGCTGACTCATTTTATAGTTCACCAATAGAAGGGTTAACCAATCAGAAGGTTCAAAATATTCAATGTGACGTGTATAAAGGCGGTCATGTCTTTCCCGAATATCCACTGCCAGCCTTTAATATCGAAAAGTGAAGAATTAGGGAACAGCTGCTGGTGGTATTGGAGATATAGTCAGATTCACTGGGGTGTCTGACTCGTGAGTGTTAATCTTTAACGTTGTTTCATTGAACAGATTACGTACTGCGCTGTATACTATATTCATAGATTATGAGGAACGTGGTCAACAGGAAAATTCGGAGTTGAATACGGCTGGTTGTCCACACTGATAACGTTACGGCAACTCCTTCCACCAAGCCGAGTCCAATTGTAATGCCCCGTATTCCTTTAAAACGTGGTGGTAAGGGCGATCACACGGCATTCATTTACCATCTCAAAGTATTGTGCACTGGAGAGACCACTCCAGTCACACCACTTGCTGAAATCACAACACTGCATATACTATTTGAAGGATTATATGTCCAGTTTCAAGTGGCGCAGAGTCGGATGCAGAGGTTGGTTTTGACGGTGCAAAGCTGACTGTATTCATCTGGTCATCTACCGCCCACATGATGACGGACAACCCCAGGATAGTAGAGTGTTGATTCGCCACGGCTTGTCTGCTTAGGTGGGTGTCTGGAGCTTATAGCTGATAGCTTAAGAAGCGAAAAGCAAAATGGAAAAAGAACGAATACTCCAGTCCTTCGTATCGCAAAGTGTGATGTAGGAATCATGTGCATAGATCTATCTGATGATCTTCAAGACATTGATGACGCTCGTAAGATAAACAGACACAACATTGATGCGGTACCTCTCCTGGAAGCGAAACTTGTGGATAGCGGTTCTATATAGGCGCATCAGTACACTTCCTTCTGGTAGGTGAGAGAATTCGATTAATACCAGGAATACGGAGTTAGATTCGATGTCAGGAACACCCTGCTAAGTGTGCTGTAGTGAGAATTCTCACCCCGTCATCACTCTACTTATGAAAGCCTTGTGAACCTTGTGTGCATCTTTGCACCAACACTCCAAGCCACACCCGAAGTCAAAGACCAACTCAACCTGACAGCAATCGTCGAGAATAGAGAAAATAAAAGAAAAAGAGCGAAAACACCTCAAAGCATACATATCTGCTGACTACAATGTATCCTCAGAAAAGAGTGACTAAGTTACAAACACTAAATTTCCAACACTGCTGTGCTAGAGTAGGTAGACTTCGGGATCATACGTTTTGATCCTTGTGGACGTTGCCTTCGATGTCTGGGCCACGTACATCAAATGAATGACGACCGTATATAAAAAAAAGGCATCGTGTTCGTTAGGCCGCCCTGCAATACGTTTTCAAGACCATCTAAAAGAAGGACCTGGAACTCATAGGTATAATCTCTGGTAGACGATCACAGCAGCTATCACCAGGCTGTTTAAGATGGATCCATAAAAGGCGGGAATAATCGAAACCAACTGTTCGAAATCACAAGACAACGTAGAGAGAGAGAGAGAGAGAGAGATAATAGACTTTAATTTCATAATCCAACCTGGTCTTTCAAACACACAGAAGAAACTACCATACAACAGCTGCTAAGCCGCTCCAGATGTTTCTCACAAAAGGACTTAATTTTGAACAAATAGGGTGTGGTATCTCGAGAGATAAATGGATTCCTGCCATTGTATATGTTTATCATATGAGGAAACAATAATAAAATTATTTTTCCATTATTTTTCTCTCAATCAATCAATCAATCAATATATATATATATATATATATATATATATATATATATACTAGCTGCATGATCTGGCGTTGCCGTGGCTTGATTAAAAAATCGTACGACTCATACAGCAATCGCTATCACTTGATTTAAAATATTTTTGCCCTTCATTGCCTTTAAAAGAGTGCCCTTTGCAGTGCTGATGTTGCTACATGCCTTACTTCTTGCCTATCTCACACTACGATTTTTTTCTAAGCCCTATACTAAACATTAAATCTGTTACGAAAAAAGAACTAAACAAAATGAACACAAAACGAGCAGCTTTAAAAATAGGACCCGTAACTGGAAAAACCGAATGAAAAAAGAATGTTAACAACAAATACTTTTTAACACCCAGCCCAGTTCTGCGGAATCAGAATCAACGTTGAGTTTAAGCAAGCGACTCAGCCAATTGAAATAAAGTGCCATGCAGATTTAAATTTTTCCCACTTGTGACGAATGCAGCTATCGATTTTTTTTTGCATGCTAGCATGCTAGTTAACATTCGTGTCAGTCAGCTGTTGGCTCTCACGCTGGCCAATAGAATCTTCTGGCCAGTAGAAAATGGCAGCAAACTACATGAAAACTGCCGTAGAAGAATGAAAATCGATTATTTCCCCTATCGATGTGAGTTGGGAAATGCAACGTCGGTCTTGGCCTTCCTACTAACTTGGAGCATGTGCATATAAATCTTGGTGCAATTCAGTCGAAAATTGTGGCCGTGCATTCGTTATACACACACACACACACACACGCATCCTGCCTTTTATATATATATATATATATATATATATATATATATATATGTATGTATGCATGTATGTATTGTTGTGGTGTCTTCCCTCTAATGATGCTATAGTGGACTCTCCCACTTACTATAAAGTTAATAGGAAAGTAATCCTCGGGGTAACAGTGATATAAACTGAATGCTGGTCAACGGACGAACACTCCTAAGTCGTGTAACACACATCTGTTGTATTTACTGTTCAATACAATATTTATCTACTTTTGTAATATCTTAACCAATTACTTAGTCGCAACATATATATATAATTATTTAAAAATTAAAACATAAATATGTTATAAAATCACTACAAAAATAGCCATTTTATTTCAAGACACCGGACGTGTTGAAACAAAATATCTATTTTTGTAGTGATTTTATAACATTTTTATGTTATAATTTTTAAATGAATAATTATATCTTCTCTCCTCTGTATTGACCACTCTTTTAAGAATAGTAATTGTTGGTTATTGGAATTTATTCTATATACACCAATCATATACTTTTTGTATATATATATATATATATATATATATATATATATATATATATATATATATATATATATATCTATATATATATATATATATATATATGTATATATATATATATATATATATATATATATATATATATATATATATATATATACCGTATGCTTCTTATAATATGTAGATTTAATAGGCCTGTTAATCAATTCGGGAAATAAAAAGACAAAAAATTATTCACAAACTATCTCATGACTTACTAAAAGATATTTAGCAAGAACCCATTCAACGCCATGTGTCAAACCCCTAACATACACACACTGCTAACCTCATCTAGCATATATAAATCAGCATCTCACTAAGGGAACTTCACTTGATAATAATCTTGATGCAAATTGTGTAAACACGTCATCACTGATAGTATTTTTAATTCAACCCCGGCAACACATAATAATCAGAGACGCGACTTTCATTTGTGACATTTAAAATAGTATATGTTTATTATTTTTTTTAAAACAGAAAGCGCTCAACAGACTCCACAACTTTAATTGTGACAAATTACTAAAGAAAACTATCAACTTACGACACATGGGAAAAAAACAAAAGAAAAAAAAACGTAGGAACAAATCCCACGTTGAAAAGAGCCTGCTTCATTGTTGATTTATCGTCTAGTTGATAAAGGATGTAGGAGTTCGGACTATAAAATCTTTAAAAAGGCCTAGTAATATGAAAGAAATATTATTATTCCAATTAATAATATCTTTGTGGTCTTGTTATTGATCGAATTTCATTAAGCGGCGTATTAAATCTACATAAATAAATGGAACGTCTATTGAAATATTAGCATCCACTAAAATGACGTTTAATCTGATAGAAATATATATATATATATATATATATATATATATATATTATCATCAATAGATATTGTCATCAACAGACAGGCTGTTTCGCTGTATCACAGCTCTTCAGTATGGCTAGAAGCCCGATTGCTTCAATCCAGGACCAAAACACGACCGACATATATATATATATATATATATATATATATATATATATATATATATGTGTGTGTGTGTGTGTGTGTGTGTGTGGACACTGAGGTCAACACGCAGCAGTGACAGTCTATTTCATATTTAGAAGCAAGGATATTGTCGTGGTGTTTAATTTATTTATTTCCGTTGGATTTAGACTTAGATTATTAAGTAAAGTAGGAAAAATGTGTTTTCGTGTTTGC
Organism: Acanthosepion pharaonis; assembly: GCA_903632075.3. Classification (NCBI taxonomy): domain Eukaryota; kingdom Metazoa; phylum Mollusca; class Cephalopoda; order Sepiida; family Sepiidae; genus Acanthosepion; species Acanthosepion pharaonis. The sequence goes on from CAHIKZ030005063.1 coordinate 3,156,579, forward strand.
ACTTTGAGATGCGTTTTTAAGAATAAATATATTAAAAATAAATAAGTAACTCAAATGAATGTAAGTAAATAAAATAAGTAAATAAATTACGAAGTAAATAATAACCAAATTAACAAACCACGAACGCAAACATAAACACAAGTAAACGTAATTATAACACCCAAGAACAAATAATAAAAATAATCAATAATGACAACAATACTATAAAATAGTTGTAAAACTGCATTCGGATCCACAACTATTTCCACTCAAAATAATCCCTCGAAATATAAACGTTACCGCATACCCAAATAACCGTTCGAATAATAATAAATAGACATACTCATAAGGCATTACTTACCAGTATATATAAATAGTCGAACCAGAATACTTCACATGGCCTGACGATTGCGTTTAAGCATGACAGTGTGGCCGTTTGTTGTTGACCTCATTGCCCTCTTTTATATTGATACATATTTTGTCCATAATATTGAACACTTTTATCAATAATTGTAGCATATCTATAAAAAAAACAATATTTTTATCATATATATGTGTGTGTGTGTGTGTCTGTCTGGTTGTGTGCTTGTGCATATGTGTATGTTTATGGGTATGTGCGTGTGTATCTCTGTGTGTGTGTGTGTGTGTCTGTCTGCCTGTCTGTGTGCATGTGCATATGTGTCTGTTTATGGGTATGTGCGTGTGTATCTGTGTGTGTGTGTGTGTGTGTGTGTGTGTGCCTGTCTGCCTGTTTGTGTTCATGTGCATATGTGTCTGTTTATGGGTATGTGCGTGTGTATCTGTGTGTGTGTGTGTGTGTGTGTCTGTCTGCCTGTTTGTGTTCATGTGCATATGTGTCTGTTTATGGGTATGTGCGTGTGTATCTGTGTGTGTGTGTGTGTGTCTGTCTGTCTGCCTGTTCGTGTGCATGTGCATGTGTGTTTGTTTATGGGTATGTGCGTGTGTATATCTGTGTGTGTGTGTGTGTGTGTGTGTGTGTGTGCCTGCCTGTCTGCCTGTTTGTGTGCATGTTCATATGTGTCTGTTTATGGGTATGAGTGTGTGTGTGTGTGTGTGTGTGTGTGTGTGTGTGTGTGTGTGTGTGTGTGTGTGTGTGATATTTGCGTATTTGGTGATGATTCAGTTTCTTCCTGCGTAGCGAAAATAGATGGTCAATGTGGAAGCTGTCTAAGGAAACAGCATGGGACAATTATCGAGTCCTATATGTACACTGAATATGAAATATATCAAAATCAAAAGACAGCATTTTTTTCCACCACATGTAGCTGATCAATGAACTCTTTTGCCGGGTAACAAAATCAGGCTGCAATTTTAGAAAACAATTTGAACGCGCAACACTGCGTGAAAGGAAGAAAATAAAACAAGAAAACATCTGATTTGTAGAAAAAACATTGTTTTTTTTATATATATATATAATAATGTCTTTCCAATCTCACTGAAGTAATAGCAGCAAAAGTCAAGGTTTGTGTTCTTCATGGAATCACCTGTTCTGGAAACATTCACATTGCTTGAATTCTGTTAAAGTAAAAAGAAAAATACATTGCTCATAAAAATCACAGAGAAAGAATATTTATTCATGAAAAATCCTGTCAAAAAGAAAATAAACTAGTAGACATTATATAGAAGTGTATCTGGGCAGGATCTGCCAAGACCTCACTCTCCAGCCTTGAGAAATTTCAAAATCATCTCCGAGCGCTTGTGGGAGACTCTTCAACACCTATCCCACAGACGGGATGTGGTATACCTTTCGCTGCTCTACCATTACGTCCATGGAAAGTGCATGGACAAACTACTTTCCCTGGTACCACCAAGTCAAAGCTTCATGGCAAGAACACGCCATGCCATTTACACAGTAGCAAACCACCCACATTCGCTTCTTATTCCATCGGTGAGAAGTAAGTTCCACTTGATCAGCTTCTTCCTGCGAACCACTACCCTGTGGAACCGTCTCCCAACAGGATGTTTCTCCGATCACTACAATCTTAATCTATTCTATGCACACCAATGGCCTCTTAACGTATCCCTCTACCTCGAGTGGCCCCCACTCATTGTAAGAAATATGACAAATGAAATCCCTAAAATTTTTAGAGTGTTTATATTTGATCAAGATTAGAAAAAAAAAACTATCTAAAAAATAATTTTAAGCGGAATGAGGAAATGTGAAACTACACTATTTACATTATTCGGACTATTGTTCTCATCTTTGTTGCCATATTTATCACAACGTTTCGGCCATTGTACGCTTCGGCCTTCTTCAGGTGGTTGGAATGTCCAACTTTATGTCGCTCGCGAGGTTACTAAAACAGTCTACTTCAGTGAGCGAAATAGTGGGTTCAGTTCGACTTTCCAACCACCTGAAGAATGGCCAGAACGTACAATGGCCGAAACGTTGAGATAAATATGGCAACAAAGATGGAGACAATTGTCCGAATAATGTAAATAGTGTACATAATACCTCGTTTCAGAAATATAGAGAGAATGTGAAACGGGTTTTAAGAAACCATGTTAAGCCATATCCTTCTGGACTTAGTTTAAACCGTTAATACTGTTTTTGAATATATCGCAACGATTAATCGTAATTTTACAAATAGTTGACCCCAAACTGGGATCAAAACAGTATGAAACTGTAAAAATAGATTTTAATACCATCAATACATTTTTGTAAAAAAATATTACCAGTAATTAATTTTTGAAGAAAAAAAAATTAGCAGCAATACATTTTTGAAGGAAAAAATATTAGCAGCAATGCATTTCTGAAAAAATTATTAGCGGCAGTACATTTTTGGAAAAAATATTACCCGTAAAAATCTTGTCGGCATTAAATAACCCATTGAGGTTGATATGCCGTAAAACAAAACAAGCCAAACCACTGAGGTTACTTCGTTGTTATTGTAGAGATTTTCCAGCATTTCCTGCCATATACGAGGACAGATATCACGTAACAGTTCAGCACACTTTTTTTCTTTGTTTCCAACGGAGTTTTTCTCTCTTTTAATATTTGCTGAGCTTTTGAAATGCTTCCCATTGCGTCTTCAGGTTTCAGTGTCGTACTCTCCGTCCTCCACTTGCCAGATATTTTGTACGGCTTTGATTTTGGTATATCCGATTTGTAATTTAAATTTTTGGCTCATCCTTTTGCTGATAACGGTGCATTTCGTCTTATCGCAGTTTATGTTTCCTCATTTTTTTCTCGCTTTCTTTCAGCTCACTTCGCACCAAACAAAATGTAATTCTCCAGGTCATCTCTTAGTCAATTTTAATGAAATCGTTTTATTTCAAGGACGCCTGATGTGAAATACTTTCAAAGGAATCTTATCGAATTCACATGTGGCTGGCGATTATTTTTTTTTATCATTGAATATTTAATAGGATAGTGGATGGGAAATGTCTTAAAAGTTTCTTTAAGCTTCATTCTGTTTCTTTATAAAAGAGAAAAAAGATCGTACGGATATTAGAAAGAAAAACACTGGAAGGAAAATTCCTAATCCATAGCCGACTGCTAAAACTGCTGATTGCCAGATTTATGGGGGGAAATGCAAATAATAAGAACGTACAAGAAGTGAAAAAAAAAATAAATGATACAGCTTCTTTGAGTTGGAAAATGATTGTTAAGCAACTAACGAAAGAAACTCACCTCCCATTCACGGACTTCTTTCAAGAAAAAAGTGCAAAAACAGAAAAGAAATATATCTTCGCAGATACAGAATTTAAATTACATCTAAGTAAATAAAGAAAAATGTTTTTCATAAAAAATATTTATTTTGTATAGCGTTTTTCTTTATGTGCCGTGCCCCCACTCAGGATGTAGGGGATTATGTCTCTTCACAACTTCCTGTCTATAGCCATAGCTCTTCACAACTTCCTGTTCCTTGTAGCACTTAACAAACTTCTGTTCTTTCTCCTAAATTATGTTCCACCATCCATTAACTCAAATTCGCTAAGAATACTATGCGTTGTTTCTCTTCTGTCGCTTTTACCTTCTGTCCGTCCCGTGAGTATCAGATTTTCCACGCCCACCATCCTCATTATCTGCCCCAAAATCCTCAGTTGACTCTTTCTGAAGGCAAGTATGAGATAACTTTTTGTTTCCATTTTTTACCAAATCTTCGTCGTTGCTTCTATGGTGTCGTCAGCATCCTTCTTTAGAGCCAAATTTTTGTTTCATCAAGTCACCTCTTCATCTTTGAGATCGTCCAGCATCCAGATATCACACAACAGTTTTGTACTCTTTTTCTTGTTTTTAGCGATTGTTGGTCCGATAGCCGGGTCCGATATTTCATCATATTTGATTTGTCTTGATAATATTGGGCCTAGGGAGACGATCCCAACCGGCGGCATCGTTGAGAAATACCGTAAAACCATAATACTGGTGAGGTTAATTGGCTCCGAGAAACTGTTTGGAAGCCGTTGATGGCTGTAATGGTACAATGTCACAAGTCATCGTGGCCGAGGGTTTGAATATAACGGCATTGTTCAAACGATTTTGTACAGTCACCCACACACCAGAAACTTTGGTTAACGCAGAATAACTGCAGTATAAACCGCAGGTTAGCTTTTGGTTGAAGAACCACAAACGTACCTGACCAGACTTAACCACGAAGCTGAGGTAAAAAGCATTATGAAAGTGTAAAAATAGGTTTTAAAACAATTAATACTTCGTAAAAAATTATTACTGGAAATAATTTTTTTAAAAGACAAAAAACTATTTAAGATCTCATCGTTGCTCACACGTTCGGTCAATGATATCCTCATCATCCTTCTGTAGAACCACATAGTTTACCGTAATACATCTGACCGCAATTTTGGCTTAAAATTGCTGAGGAAAGAAAATATTACTAAGATTAAAATACATTGAGAGTGCACTGGTTTCATACGAATCCGATTTACTAAGCTAAGATGCGGCACAAAGCCGAAAATATAGAGCGCCCTGTGAGGATTGAACTCACAACTCATATCAGACGCATGCACATTTATATATATATATATATATATATATATATATGTTTTCTATTTTTTTACTTATGGTACGGCGACTGTGTTGCGATGTTTAAAAACGCAATAAATTAAATAAATGAAAAATAGATTTTATATATAATCTAATTCGTACATCAATTTGTACATTAAAAAAATTTTTTAATATATGCACACAATTTTCGTATTGTTTGTATTTATTTTACTTGGGAGAGAGAAATATTGGAAAATAAGCCTGATAATAATTGTAGAAATTTCGGGGTGCGTATATATTCTTAATTTACAGATTAATGTATTTTTCGTGTGTATTAAAGTTAATATGAAATAATGTCGAGTCTCTTTAGCCAGAGGCTTTCTTAAAGAGTTAATTATTTAAATGGCTTCTCAATTTGCAGTTATGTGTAATCTCATTGTTGATCAAAATTGAAGGAAATAGCAAAAATTATAAGAAAAATTATGCCCCTAATAATTTTGGAAGAAGTGAAATAACTCGTATCCAATATTCCGGTAGGGAATTAATCCATAGAATAAAGAAAAAAACAGCAAATATATAGACTAAGTATGTTTATAAACAACATGATATTTTTTTCATGTTCTTAGCAATAAAAAATTGAATCTAAGGTTTTCATTAGAATCTTTCTATGTTTCTCTATGGTTATTGCATGACTCTTTTATGTAAATAACTCTCTTGTGCATTTCATGAGAAATCGAATCTATTTCTCCAGGATTTCTTGTAACTGATTTATATTTCTATATTAAATTTCACCTAATACAAGGCTCAAGATACAGTCAAGTTGGCGGGATATTGTCAAGGTCGTTATGATTTATGCGTTGTGTAATATGAATTAAACCGGAGAGATTAAGTAGTGGAAATTGGTATGATAGATATAGATTTCGACATGACTTGAAAAGGTTCAGATTATAGTGTTCATTCCCGGAGTAATGAGATGTATAAAGCAGCAGTTCGTGGGCAAAAGCTGACTGTGTAGAACTTTCTTCTTATATTTGAAATGTGGAAGAAATTAGGGCGATTCGAGTCCATGGCAGTAGCATGGCGTTTCTCAGTTAGAAAGGTCTGAATTAGTTGAACATCGACCCTGAGATATGTGATACCGTTGCTGGCGTGGGACCATCAACATAGAAGAGAATCTGCGACGTGCTGTAAGGAGGGCCCGATTCGCCCAACCGCGTCCACCACCCACCTACACTCCTCTGCGACTTTACAGCCATCTCCTTCACCGACACCAGCGGATTATAAGGGAATAGGAAGAAAGGCTGACGATTCCGATGATCAGATGTGATCAGGTGCCGACAACGATGACGATGACGAGTGGAAATAAAAGAATGCGGATCATTTAGAATTTTTCCATGGAAAGAGTTGCAGAGTAACGGTAGACTTGTGACGTTGCCTCTGGGGAAAAATAAATTATTCTTTCTATATTTTTTGTTCTTCTTCACGCTAAATGTTTATATGGCTGAGGAATAGCTGTGATTAAGAGTGAGGCAACGCAATCAGTCATAGCTGATCATGTATTAATTGAAAAGAGTGGTCACCAATCCCTGTAAAATGAAATAAAAATACTACACAAAGAGGAACACTGGGTAGTTAGACATCTGAAGTAATTAGCTTATATACTAAGTTATGAGGACACCCTCAGTAGGCCTAGCATAGGAAATAAACACCATATAGAAATAATTCACGAACAGATGAATGACAGTAAAGCTTCAACGACAGCAGCAATAAAAATATTTTTATTATAGCTATATTATGGCACTTGTGGGTTATCAGTCGCCTCTTTTTAAATTCATTTTCCAACCTTTTTTACAAATATAGATTTGTAAAAAATATACTATTTGTTTCTTAAATTGTATTCATTTCTCCAAATAACAAACATCGATCGTATTGTTCAGTGGCATGAACGAATCGATAGTCTGCAGGAAGTCGTCGAATGTGTCGACTCCATCGTGTAGTTGCTTTCCCCACATGAACTCTGCCAGGTAAGTCTCAAGATGGTGTTGTGGCGTTCCTCAGTGACGCTTGTTCCTCTACTTTGCTGATTCCTCCAACGTTCGATATCCGGTGTGTGTACTCCTGTTACAGAACGCAAAAGCCAGAGCAAGAAGGGTCAGCGATTGGCCGGAGTTTCAGATGAGTGGGGCATTCTGACAGTGATGGACGCCTTTCTCTGGGTTTTGAATATAAGTCCAAAACGGAGCGAATTCAAGAGAGGATCGCGAGAATCAGGACGTTAGATATCCATCTCACACCGGTTTATACCACCCACGGAGAGATGTTGAGCCAGAGGGCGACATGCGTTCCTGTCCCTAATCCTACTACTGCTTCTTATAATCCAATTATCCAAGCTAGCCTGGTTAATAAAAAGAATACCAAAAGTAAATAATCCTTTTCGTTGATACCCTTTTTATTAATACCGTGGTCATCTTGAGATGTCGCAGAATCCAACATTCCGGTATCTACAACAACGAAATTGATTCTAAGATTAACCTTGAAATATTGCAAGCCAGCCCTTTCCAGCTCGGTCTTTTATCCTAGCCAGCTGTCAGTGTATATAATGGAACCTTGGGTGATGTTTTCCAGACTGGCAAGCCAAGAGAGATGTAGCAAAGCGGTTGGGAACTTAAATGATGAAGCTGTCGTTTGTTTCCCATCAAATTCCTCTTGGGACATGTTGTAGTAAAATGTGCCCGGCATTGTTCTTATGTGAACAGGCTGTCAATGATCTGAACCAATATTCCCACGCCGCCGATCTTCGATTGCTGTAGGTTGGCTTGACTGTTGACGTATATCTCTCTTCTGTAATTGTTCCAGTCGATCGCACAGCCATACCCAATTCCATGTTTGCACTCGCATCATTTCGAGGAGGATGTTCTCTCGCACCAGGCGTATATGAAGTGACCAAGTTAAGGCGAGTTTTTAACAGTCAGTTCCCAGTGCGGAGGCCTATTTGCTCCTTGCAGTTCTTTGTTTTACACTTCCAATAGATACTGGACACTTCATTGAATGGCAATTTTTGCAGTGATTCTCAGTTAGCAGGATCAATTTACGTTGTAGCAAGTAGACACTGTCTTCTTCATTTCTTGGCAGGTCCCAAAGATTCATTTAGCAGTCTGAAAATAACACATCTAACTTTATAAAAAGTGGTAACAGATAACCCACAAGTTCCTATATTATTATCCTACATTATTTGTTTACTTTAATTCTGATTAGGTATGAAGTCATAATTCTTTCGGCTTGGAATACCGTAATTTCCCATGTATAATACGCCTTCATCCATAATACGCACACTTAAAATTGTACTGAAAGTATGGGAAAATGCTTCTACACACGCATAATACGTACCTAATATTCTAATTTAGTTTTATAATTCTTTTTTTTTTATTTTACGGCAATTTTTTGTAGCTATGCATAATACGCCTCCCCCTTGATTGGTAATCAAACTCTATAAATTGTACCTCTCCAATTTCATTACGGCCATTACTCTTATTAAAAAATGATTTTAAACCTAGAATAATATTATTCAAATTTAGTTTTATGATAATTCTTATTTTATTTTACAGCATTTTAAAAATATGTTTTAGATAAAATGCGTATTATACATGGGGAATTACGGTATTTGGTCTCTTTCCCCGAGAGCAAATGAGACAATAGGTCTCTATAAATTACATTACTTTTGTCGATTTGAATATTAATCTTTTCCAAATAATTCTAATTTGTTCTGAAATTTCATTGATTGATATGTTTTTTGCGGCTTAAATACCGTTTGCAGGCTATTTAAAGCCAGAAAATACTTTTAGATTTTAAGAATATTTTAATGATTTTTTATTGATACAAGTTCTATTAATTAACCCATAGTTGGGGTTAGAAGAGTTGGATTTAACCCTTACTCGTAAGTGAATATAAAGAAGCCAACTTGAACTCGGCTCTCCAATGTCTGTTTCGGAACCGTTACCATTAAATCACCTGCACATCAAGCTTAAGGCACCTCGCATTCGCGAGCGGTCACCCATCTACGTACTGGACGGGTTCAACGTTGCTTAATTTCGGTTAAACTGAAATTTCATATTCTTTTATATTATTCTTTTACTTATAGACCATATGGAAACTCATTTTCCTTTTCGAACAAGGTCCCGGTATATATTCAGATTGTTTTTTTTTTTTGTTTGTTTTGTTGTTTTTTTTTGCTTTATATCCCTCTATCGTCTGTTTAAATAGCTATGTGAAAAATCATTTTCTTCGTTAACTAATTTAGATGATCTGTTTAGATTTTTAAATTCTCAAAGAATAATTCCTTTTCTTTGTCCAGAACAGTTTCAAAATTTGTTCTCTTCCATTTAGAGATTTTGTTCAACCGAGATATTTTTCTTTACTTCCAGTGTAAGATAATTTTTTACCCTTTATATTGTATTAAATATATCTCTGATATTTACCTTTGACTTTAACACACTTTGTTCGAATCCATTTGCTCCTAATTGCTACAAATGATTTGCTTTTCTTTCCAAGAGCGTTTTGCGCAACCAAGTGTAAGTAATTTTGTCTACTGTTTCTCTGTCTTCATTTCTCGGTACAGTTGTTTTTCTTTCCATTATTCGCGTATGCGATTCCTGTTTTCGTTAAAGTTTATTTTAGTATCCGACCGGCACATTTTCTGTCTTCTGGCTGCTATGTGTGGCCTGTTATTTTCTTCATGGTCGAGTCAACACATCTTTAATGCTAAAGGCTTCCTCATCGTTGCCGTCCTTTCAAATAGAGCTGATACACATATTCGCATGTCCAAGAGCCTTTATAGATGTTCATTAATTTTCTACTTGTATAATTCCAAGTATTGTGTCTCCTGATATCTTATAAAGGACACTCTAGAACAATGTGTACTGTTTTACTGTTTGTTTTTCTTTTGGTTTCGGAAAGATATTATTTCTTTGCATTGTATTTCTGTGCTGGAAACACTTCCCAGAACATCCATGTATTCAGAGATTCTTGAAAAAATCCAAAGAATAATCTGAAATCTTAATGGCTTGTAGGCGTAAATCTTCCTCCCATCATCGTAGCATAGATTCAATGCATCTTTCCTATACATACTTTCAGTGTAATTGTTCTTCTGAACATTCCTCTATGGAAGATAGACTTTATGAATTTAAGCTCAGTACTAGATTGGTGGCAGGGTATCTTCATTTTATAGTTGAAATGGCTATATATAATCGTAAGTTTTATGTTAACAGTTTCATCCCTTGCAGATCTCGTTTATGGACTCCCTACCAGCTTCTTTTTTCAGTCAACTTTGATCTTCAAATATTTAAATGCAATGCCAATCGTTATCTTTTCTTAATTACTTTTCTTTTATTGTTCTCTCTCCTTTATGATGTTATTTTCAGATATTATTATTCAAACTCAGTAACCCCATAAGTGTTAATGGCTTTCTTGCCTTGCTAGGGGTGAAATATATATATATATATATATATATATATATATATATATATATATATATATATATATATGAAGAACAAGTTTAGCACATCATGAAAATACGGTTATAAATGATGATTTATTTCAACCAGTAAATCTATTCAGACCAAAAATAAAAATACATAATATATTTTTTAATTACCTAAAATAAACTACGTGAGTTAGCCTTTCCACTTATAGATTTTATATTATCTATCTATCAATATATATATATATATATATATATATGCATATATATATAGTTAGTTAGTTTAGGCAAAACTAGGTAATCCGCATGGGTAGACCCAAGGAGGAGGATATCCGGAGAGCTCAATGTAAACTCAGAGCAGATATGTTTGAATAAAAAACAGACCACTTTAAGGTTCCATGGAATAAGTTTGGTGAAATAACTTATTACATGGAACCATAAAGTGGTCTGTTTTTATTAGAAAAAAAATATATATATATGTGTATGTATGTGTGTGTGTGTGTGTGTGTGTGTGTGTGTGTGTGTGTGTGTGTGTGTGTGTAGTTTATATTGTATTTAACATAGCAGTTCTAGATGTTGGTTGTCATGGTTCCCCACAATTTCCTATCCTTTCTAACTCTAAATACATGTTGTCCTTTTATTAAATCTGTTAAACTTTGTTCCGCAATGCATTTACTCAAACTGAATTAGGAAGCGACTTCAAAACTCAGTGCGTACCCAACATGTGTAGCTTTCTTGCGATCTATGTTTTCTAAAAGAAGATAAACACTGTCGTTATACCTTATTCTTACAAGTCAATGGATAGACCAAGGGAAGTAGGACAAGATGCCAGTTCATTGGTTTCAGTGCGAATCTCCAGGAGATTATACCAATTCATATCAAGAGGCATAACCATTTTACATAACCTTCATGCAATACGAGGGTCAAGAGCCTATCAAGTTATTAAATAAAGCTGATTTTGGAGGTACGTTGGGGAAATAAGTGCACATTATGAGGATAGAAGAATAGATAAAGGTTGACCTGAAACTTGAAGTGTTTAAGATGTAATGTTCGGAGAAGCCTCCTCTTGAGTGTCTGTTCCAAGTAACGGCTCTTGGAAAGAAAAAAAAAACTCTCCGAATTGAAATTCTTCCTTACCAATGGAATACAGAGGACACAAGAATTGATTGCCCCCTGTGTATATGTCATAATGGCTCTGTTCTGTAAATGTCTGAACTCGTGGGATTAGGAAATATATCACGCGTGAGAAGTTACTGGGCTTCCGTTAAAAATGCGACCAAAGATCGTTTCTTAGAATTTTAATGAAGGGCGTTGTCTCTCTCTCTCTCTCTCTCTCTCTCTCTCTCTCTCTCTCTCTCTCTCTCTCTCTCTTTTGACCTTAATCTGTCCAGTGAGCATCATATGTTCCAAACAGTCTTTCTCCCTCCCCTTTCTGATGTTTAAATATAAGGTATTTTCTTTTAATTTACATATCTACAGTCATTTGTTTTCCTTTTTATTGCGTTTATATATCAAACTTTGCTGATTTTCCGCTTTCACATTCATTTCTAAAATCTTTCCTCATTATCATGGCTTGGATAATACTTTCAGGTCAGTTGTAGGTTACCAAACAATTTTTTCTCCTTAATGTGCATCACAGATTCGTGTTGGTTCTAGTGAGCTACTGAGAGTCCCTCAGACATCAGGATTTCGTCAGATAAAATTGAGCTGCGTCAGAACTGTTACGAAGTGCACTCTTGACAGTGAGCCTGTTTGAACGACGCCTATTTTCGTTCTGATTTCACTTAAACATTGTCCTCTTAAAATTAGCTCTGCTTTCCTTACATGCTTGTACTCGATATAATTGCAGTACAAAAATCGAGGCAAAGGGCGAATCCAGTCAGACGTGACAGCTGCAGCAGATTCAATTTCAAGATAATGACCCATTGGATTAAAGATGGGTTCGTGAAATAAGTGACGTAATAATTATAAGATCATGCTGTGGGTCGGGTTGTACTGACTTAGATTTGGTGTATGCAGAGCAAACAATAAGACGAGATATCTCTAGACGAGGTACAACGAGGACCAAAAGCCTAGGCCTGTAGTTCAAACAGGGATTTAATTTCGAAATTCTCTGAACGTTTCCGGAATTGAAAGACATCCTGAAGAATCCGAAGGGCAAAACAGTAGAAACGTTATGATAATAAGAACGAAGATAAAAGCATTATTCCGAATGCTAAAAAGATAATTCGTCATCAGATAAATTCAGATACATACATTCGTTTACATTAAAAATGTGTTGCATTCGGTGCTGTCACTGGCTATAAATCCTGGGACCACAACGACATTCCATAGATGGCATCAACGAAAAGCGTTGTGTTTTTCATATACCTTTTATTAGTTCACAGGGACAGACGTGGCAGCATTGACTGTAGGAGGCAGCGGGAGGAAGAAATTCAAGGTAACGCATGACGCACATTTGATTTTAGTCGTAATTCCGCGTGTCGTCTTAGCCTACCTCCCGAACGAACATGGTTAAGACCAGGTTCAAGAGACAGGTTTTTTTTATGATAAGATGTAACACATTCTTTGCATTGTATTTCCTTGACTGAATATCTTCCCAACACATCGTTGTGTTTAGAGGTTCTTGAAAAAATTCAAAGAAGAATTTGAAATGTTATTGGTCCTGACCTTACATACGTTCCATATCGACGCCTCCAAATTCCTGAAGCCCTCACTTGACTTCCCATCGTTTTGGATTTATTGCCAAAACATAGACAAAGGCAATCCATTACTGCCAGAATACCACGCTACGAAGCATTCTGTAACAGAAGTTTAATCACTCTAAAAGTCATATTCTAAAAGGTGTTTCATTAAGATGGATTTTATATAATGGTGTTTCATTGAGACGGATCAAGGTCAGCAGTAAATAAATCAGTGTTATTGGGGAAAAATTATTTATTCTCTGTTGATATCATGTTATTTAAATCATGGCAATTATGTGTGAAAAATAATATCACCCAAATGTCCATAAAAGGCTTCGGCGCTACACCTCCACTCGATGGTCAAAGTTTTGGACAATGTCTCTGCCTGGTTGCTCCTTGATCTCACCAATATGCCTATTTATCTCATCCTTCAGATGTGGAATTCTTGTTGGCTTATTGGTATAGACCTTACTTTAGAGATGACCCCAAAAGAAGAAATCAAAAGGCGTCATGTCGCACGATCGTGGTGGCCAATTGACTTAAGTTGTTAAATCTGAAAGAAAAAAAAAAAAAAATCATTAGACGCTTAAACTTAATTCAAATTTAAAATCCGTCCAATTTGTTGGAATACTTTTTATAAAAAAAAAATCCTCTGATTTTTTTCTTTACATGCATTGGATTCAATTTTATCAAGGATAATTTTATTTTTGCTTTTTAATTGGATGTATGGGTTGTGTGTATGCTTCCAGAGTTATATGGATATTTTATTTTCCGAACACAGCACATTGTGACCGTGTTCGTAGTTAACATTATCGAGTGTTGTTTTCTTTTTCTTTTTTTATTATTAAGGCTTCCATTATTTTTTAATCATTTTATACATGTGGAGGAGGTTATGATGTTTTTTTTTTAATTTTTTTTCTACTAGTATGTTTCGTATAATGTCTGGAAAGTTTTGTGTGTTTAAATCGATTCTAATAGAGATGTGGTCTATTAGAATAATAATTCTTTAATAAAACAAAACAAAAATGCCAACACTCCGTAACATTAGCTAGGAATACGGCCACAATGTGCTGTGTTCGGAATATATATATATATATATATATATATATATATATATATATATATATATATATATAAATGGTGTTTCATTAAAACGGATCAAAGTCAGCAGTAAATGAATTAGTGTTATTGGTCAAAATTTCTTTATTTCTTTATTGGAACATATTATTTAAGTCATGGCAATTATGTGTGAAAAATAATATCGTCCAAATATCCGCCAAATCTGAAAAAAATAGACACTTAACTTAATTAACATTTGTAATCAGAACACACTTTACTTGACTGTTTTCCGGAAACTGTTTTCCCGATTAGCTGCAAGAAGTAGAATACATGGCCGTCAGCAAAACGGATGACTCAAGATATTTGTTATGCACTAGGGACGTCAAAATGACCTCGGTATAGTAAATAAACTTGAATTTACGGACAATTTTTCCAATTGCACTCTTGGAAATTTAACACACTTTATGATTGTTAATCTTTCCATGGTTGAAATTGCCAAAGACTTAAGTTGTTCAATCTGAAAGAAAAAGAAAAAAATCATAAGACGCTTAAACTTAATTCACATTGAAAATCGGTCCAAGTTATTGGAACACCCTTAATCATGAGATTTTTATAACCGATTCTTGTCTTTTATTATTGAGTTATAATTAAAACTTATCGATTATAATCTCATCATTGTTTCTGTCTCTTTTCTTCTTTCCAACGAGAAGTCCTCAGCTTTATATGGAATTGTACATTTCCTCAGCATGTTTCCTGTTGCCATATGCACATCAGAGGCAGTCATGTAATTATTCCGTTTGTTCTTTTATCAATGCCATTTTGGATTTTGTCCTCCATTATCGGCCGTTTCCTTTCAGCGGTCTTTTGTAAAGTGGATGAATGTGTCTTTTATGATGAAAGGGTAATGTTTGAAACAGAATCTACAGATTCACCCAATTTCTATTGATGTTCCGTTCATGCCTATTTTAGGTCTCTTCTTCATGTATTCTCATCTTCTTTATAACGAAGTACGATTTTCCTATATACGACTATTCTTCTTTTGAATTATTTTCCTTCCGGCATCCACAGATATTACGAGGGAAAACGCTGGCTTCAGCGTTCTCTAATCATTCTGCTTTTCATATTTGTTTGATATATATATATATATTTTTACGTAATGTTTACTTAATTGATTTACGAACATTCGATTGTTTTCCTGTGTATTAGATGACCTTTGGTTAAAGTCTTCTAGTTGTTTTATTTATTTTGTCATGACTTATTTTAGCTTTTATCTTTACAGATTCCTTTCTCACTGTAAGTTCTTAATTGCTTCCATCAAACTTATTCCTAGGCGAACTGCGCAATTCTTCCTAGTATCGATTATAGAAATCATTTTTATTTAATGTTTAATATCAACATCGCATATGTGTTTAACCCGCATTGTTGTGTCTGCCTGAATATGCTGTTGTAATCTATATATTTTTTTTTCCATTTCAGAAATGGTGTTTTGCCAATTCAGACTCCATGAGATTTTCATTTACTAAGATTTACTCATTGCCCCACATCAAGGCGACTAATTGTTCATATTTCCTCAGTCTGGCACACAACTACAAATAAAGAGCATCGAGTGAAGTTCAAACTTACTAAACAATAGTAATGTTCGACTAGATTATCTCACATACACTTTCTCACGCCTCGACACCTAAGTGTTTTTATTTGCTAAGATTATCTTGGCTTTACACAATGTCACAAGTATGGGGCACCCAATGAGGATCATAGACAATAGCAATGATCAACCAGACTAGTCGATAACCATTACACTATTTTGACCAACGCTAGGTCCCTCAGAATTTAAATGCAACTTTTTCTTTAGCTATTATGATTTTTATTATATAAATTAGTTTCTGCCGATTTTTATTCATCTTCAAGATTCAAAAATTATCTGTACAAGTTCCACAGTGTATTGTATCCATTAGAATTAAGAATCATTAATTGAAATTTGCATGTTTAAGAAACATTATTAAAGTTTTAATTTATATATAATTCGTGTTTTAATTCATTTTCGTTTGTCTTTTCATGGAGATGTTAAAAGTGCTGAGTATTGATCCACGGGTTTTAACGAAGATACGAACAGCACAAGAAAAAGTACAGTGTGTGTTTTTGGTTCGTAGAGACCAAATCAGAGATTATGGTTCAGATAATTACAGTACAAAGTATATAAATTAAAAAAAAATAATGAGTCGAGTTAGCATCCGTGTTTTATACAAGAAGTTCATGGAAACAGAAAGTATATTGTAGAAAAGAGATATAGAGCATCGCCTATCGATGTGCTGCCAATTGAGACAATGTTTAATACGTGTAAATAAAACTGTATTTGCTTTGTTGTTTTCCAATAAACCTATAGATTGATCTTGATCTATTTTTTTCAGTTTTTAAGAATTTGTTTTTATTATTGTATATATCTGTTTTTCTTTTATTCATTCTGTTTCCGATTTTTTTATTCGCCTTTCCTTCTCTCTCGTTATGTTTTCTTCTCGGTTGTTATTTAATAATCAAACCTTTTCCTAACTTGTTTAATTTCAAATATCCTTACCCAGTGTTATTTATCAATGTCGAAAAATTAACTTTCACTGTCCCGATTTTTTAGTTTGTAGTACTCATCAGAATTGATATTAAGTCATTACAATCAGCCCCCGCCTATTCGCGTTTCAGCATTCGCAGATTCACACATTCGCGGATTTTTCTTTAGAGCATATGTACTTGCTAATATTTGCGTGTTTTTCTGAAGAACATATGTACAAATTATTCGCTAAGAACTCACTCGTTTCTCGTATTTTTTCGATAGAACGTATTTAAAATATTCTTGTGTTATTTTTCCTGTTATGTAAGTGACTTAAAACATATAACAGTCCATATTTGTGCTAAGGATTTGCAAAATTATACATCTTCTTTGTAAAAAAACAAAAGCAAAAACATGCGTAGTGTTTGGCCTTTGTTCTTTGTTAGGAGCTTTGGTTAGGGTCTTAAAAGTGGCTTATGCTAAATCTGAGGGCATCATCACAGTCCTGCATATAGAAAATGTTTTAAACTTTATATTTTATGCCTTGTTACAGATTTTACACAGTATTTTCAATGGTTGCATCGATCTATGCGTAATTAAAAACGGTTATTTTACGTATGTAAAAAATTTTACGCTAATACCATTTTTCAAAAATATTTTTAAAAGGGTTTGAAATATTTCTAAGGTGTTTAGAATAAAGAGTTTATGACATGTGGGGTTTTAACAATCAAAATAGGTGCTTATAAGCAGTTTTAGCGGGGTTACAAATATTTGCGGTTTCTACCTATTCGCGGCCGGTTCTGCTCCCTAACCCCCGTAAATACGGGGGACTCACTCTACTTAATATGAATTCTTTCACATTTTTTACAGCTTAATAGGAGTAGATAGGATCACCTACCGTTCGATCCGCACTCCTTTCATGTCTATTGAACAGGAATAGATTCCATCCCTTCTTCCCGGTTCAGGATATGGTTTTCCGGTTCTCTATCTTTAGCTTACCAATGCCACAAGGATTTATATTATGTCATTACAGTCAGCTCCCGCCTATTCGCGTTTCAGCATTCGCAGATTCACACATTCGCGGATTTTTCTTTAGAGCATATGTACTTGCTAATATTTGCGTGTTTTTCTGAAGAACATATGTACAAATTATTCGCTAAGAATGCACTCGTTTCTCGTATTTTTTTTAGAAAGAACGTATTTAAAATATTCTTGTGTTATTTTTCCTGTTATGTAAGTGACTTAAAACATATAACAGTTCATATTTGTGGTAAAGATTTGCAGAATTATACCTCTTCTTTGTAAAAAAACAAAAGCAAAAACATACGTAGTGCTTGGCATTTGTTCTTTGTTAGAAGCTGCCACAAGGATTTAACTGTCTTAACATTTTGGGGATCAGACTAACCAGTGGCTATGACTTTCCATTATGATTGCACCAGGTTGGCAGTTTTCTGGCTGCTGATTCTGACGTCGTTAGGAACTCGAACTCTTTGGTAGCGCTTGGATAGTCTGTTTCAATTAAAATTTTCCTAATATCGGGGTATCTGTAGTGCCATGTTGGGCATGGGTAGGTGTCCCTGTATGTACTTCCGGTGGGCAATCCTGGGTCCACCTTATGCTCTGCTCTTAGCTACGCGCTGACTGGTGCGTACTGCCATTGACGACAGATAGTGGCAATTATGGCGATTTCTTTTTCTCTCTTTCCAAAATATGCCTCATGGAAATAAAACAAACAAAAAACACCTACCTTCCTCAAACATTCGTTCCCCAATATTCGCGGTATGCGTAGAATCCTTCCTCCAGGAACAGTAGCCAGATATCTTTGCCCTTTGCAAAAGCAGCTTGTTTATTTTTCCATTGCTATAAATGAATTTTGGTGCCAGGCTATCTTCCTCTTTGGCGAAATATCCCATCATTCACATACATGGACTTGGTGTTTACATCCGGGATAATCTGCCGATGGCCAGAGAAATATCTCTCAGCACCTCTGACTATTCTTTCATGTGCTTCCGTCTTTCGCTTCAAAACACTATTAAATATCACTTTTTCCTTCATCGCTCCTCCTCTTCCCAAGATTGGAGTATATTAGACACAATAGCTGGCATTATAGAAAAGGCACTTTCTCTCCATCCATCTGCGGATATCTTTATTTTCGATGACCTTAATGAAAGTTACTAAAAGTAATGATGTTGCCGGTATATGGCAAATTGTTGACTTACCAATATTTCTACCCAAACCAAGAAAAGGCTCATGACGAAGCATCCATGGAACCACCTATCCAAGATAATTTCCGTTAGAGAAAATGATTGGGACTCCGACGGGAGTGATATCTCCAACCTCCGAATTAAAAACCAAAATTGCGCCTCTGATTAGCATGGATTTATCTTGGAAATGTATTCAGTTATAGATTTCTCCACTATTTTACTATATGCCAGCAGAAAACATTAGGTCTTCGAGAAGGCGAAAGAATGTGTCGCATAACCTTAAAAACTTTGACTCCCGTGATTATTAGCGGTCTCTTTAATAGGGTACTACATAAGTGCAAGGTATCTATTCCCAGAATGATAAAATTGCCATGTCTCCCTGCCTAACTTTCCACTTTTAGAACTGGTTCTCTTTTTGAGAGATATGCATATAACACCTTCCTCTCTCTAAGATGATTAATGGAGTCGAGTAATTGTTTAAAAATCCGGTTTTTTAAACTGTTTATAAAATTCTGCTTTCCTGCCAAGCCATATTTTGCCTGAGTTAACTGGTGAACCGACCCATCAATTGTCGGTCTGTTCGTTACCTCTTTTGGTAAAATCCTAGAGGCTAATCAATGCCTAAATGGGTTCAGCATTTCGGACTGACAAACAATACGGCTTTCTTTTCTCAGGTTCAGGATGGCTAGGAATTACGGAAAAGTCTAAATGCTGTACATAAAAAACAGCGTGAAACCGGGCTGTAGTATTGGACATCTCAAAGCCTTTGAGAGTCACTGGATCAGGTCAGGCTGAAAAGTTGGAAGGATTTGTCTTTCCTATGAAAATTGAAAAAATTATCCTGAAATCATCCTTTCGACTAACGAGGGTAAAGGATGCATCCCTGGATTTTAATCTTCATTAACATCCCGAAAGGATTTGTTATCTACGCTGACAGCATTACCCTTTATTCCTGCCTCCTGAATGGCCGTTCAGGAAAAGTTTCAAAGTTTGCTGTCCAAACGAATCAAGACCGTCGTTAACTCAGGCAAAAAGGCTTGTCAATTTTAAAGCCTCAAATTAAACTTCTCTCCAAAATCATCTGTAACCCCTTTCAGACTTCCATCAACATGGCTGATTCTAAACTCTAATAAAGCGACTACGACCTCGGACTAATGCCAGTGACTGTCAAAGGCTTAAGTATTGGAGACTGTCGGGAGAGACAATTTTCTCTCCAGAATTATCTTGCATACCATTCGTCATGGCTTAGAATATTGCTGCCATATATGATCCAGTGACTCTGCTGCTTATCTGGAGCTCCTTCATAAAGACCCAAAGAAGAATCAGCAATATTATTGGTCCTGATCTGGCGACTGGCATCCAGTCTCTTGCCCACCGCCGCAAACTTGCCTTTCTATATCTTTTCATGGTAATTGATCGGTAGAACTCTTCGCTATCGTACCTAGAATGCATGACTTTAAGCGCAATACCAGACTGGCGACGAGATCTCATCAATTTACAGTTGTGTTAGCTAGATGTAGCCGTAACTGCTGAAATTTTATTTTCTCGCACGTCTCGTCTGTGGAACTCCCTTCTGGCTCTATGCTTTTCAGCCTTCTTTAACCTGCAAAAATTTAAATTCAATGTCAATCGCTTTCTACTGTCCTCCTTTTTAGTCTTTTCTCTTTCTCTTTATTACTCTTACCACTTTCTCCTCATTATTAATGTTTCTGTTCTTATTTCCTCCAAACCCTGTAATCCCTTGCGTCTTAGTGGCTGTATTGCACTTTTTAGGGTGATACCGATTAAAAAATTAAAAAAAGAAGTTTATGGCTATACTATATTTTCTTGTCCGTTGCCTTTGCACAGATAAATTCAGTTGTATGTATTTTTTCTTCATTCTGAAAATTTCCTTTTTCTTTTATTCATTTCCTTGTAAATGGAAAAAAAAAAATTGAAGATGTAATTTGGCTGGTTGGCACGTATTTGGCCTTTTCATCTTTCTAAGGTCTTACAAATGGTTTCTTTTATTTTAAATTGCAACCAATAACAAAGCAACATGTTAACAAATAAAATGGCAATACATAAGAAGTTTTTTTTTTTTCATATTTTATTTATTTACTGAGGAAATATTATTATAGAAGATTATTTGCCACTTGCTGCCATGGCCGATCCCAACAGACATAACTTCCCAAACCAATTATTTAAAATCTTAAGTTGCCAGAATGGTGTTATTAAATTACTCGAAAGACGGAATATACAGGTTGTCCATAAAGTTAATGTGCACTTTAAAAAATTTCCAACTTTATTTGTATTTGCGATAGAAATAATCTGTAAAAAAATTTATAAAGTTTAATGTACCTCGTTTTAAGTATAGCTAAAATAACTAATGTGATTTCAGGCATTATTGCAAATCAGTTGGCAAATGTTTTCCGTGAACTGCAAAATCGTATTACCCTTTATATTGCTAATGATGGATATGTGGAAACTTATATAAAATTTCAGCTAAACCTTAAAAAATGTAGATTTACTTCTTTCTAATTCTTTTTACAAATTATTTCTATCGCAAATACAAATAAAGTTATAATTTTTTAAAGTGCACACGAACTTTATGAACACTCTGTATAATGCCCATTATCCTGTTCCATAGATCGAGAAGTCTTCTCGTATAGTGTAGTTTACGAGCATTTTGGTACCTAAAGAAAGACTGTCTTCCAAAAACTAAGCAAAATATTAACAGGAAAATTTCATTAGAGACAAAGGAATCAGTTCTGAAATGTTCCGTATTATTAGGCTTCATATATGGCAGCGAATGTTGGACAAACTCCACACGGCTGAAGAAGACACGAGAAGCAAAAGGATCCGCCATGCAATTTACACTGTAGTAAACCACTTATATTCCTTCCGTATTCCATTGGTGAGAAGTATATTCTGCTGGAATAGCTTATTCCCGTAAACCATTGCTCTGTGGGACAGACTCCGAAAAGGATTTTTTCCTCGATCACTACAATCTTAACCTCTTCAAGTCTAGAGTTAAAAGTTAATTTCCTCTCCTATCCATATAAGTTACCCCATAACGTAACTCTCTACCTCGAGTGACCCCCGGACTTTGTACAGTGTGAAGCTTACTGTAAAAAAAATTGTGGTTCTACAGAAGGATGTTGAGCATAGGACGCTTGTACTTAACACCAGGAACATACAGTTGACATTTCTCGGACACGTAATGAGAAAAGAGGGCTTGGTAATTTTTATACACACAGGACAGAATGAAGTCAAAAGGGGACAGTCTAAAACAACGCATAATCTCACCTAGTGAGCTTGAGTAAATGGATGACGGAGCAAAGTTTAGGAAAGATAATAAAAAAGAGAAAACGTATTACGATCTACAAAGAACAGGAAATTGTGGTGAGACATAATCGCCTACATCATGAAGGGACACGGCGTATAGAAGAAGAAGAATTTGCCATATTGCCAGTCAGGATATACGAAACAGTTTTAACTTATTAAATAAATCAATGTATATGTAAAATTCCGTGACTTCCGTTAGTCTGTCCGTTCATCCATCCGTCACACCCTCTAAAATAGCCATACATTGACCGCTTGAAACCAAATTTTGGGGTGAAGTACGAACACGTAAGAACGGTACAAAGTACAATATTACATTATTTAATATAACTTTAAGTAAGCTGTCAAAATTAGCTGAAATCCGTTGTTTTCGAGCGAAAACAACTCAATTGGGACTACATTTTAGGTGTTTTTGTAACTTTAGCAAATCTAACGTTTTTAACACCAATACAGTTTTCAGTTCACCCTTCGTTTGCGAAAGCTATGAAAAACAACAAGGCCAAACACTTCAAAAAGTTGGGATTTGTCTCCAGAAATAAATATTTACGCATGGCCAGTAGTATGTTGCACGCTCTAGCGTAAGAAATCCTAAGAATTTATTCTTCGCTCTTAAAAAGGAAAAAGGAGAAATTTTCTTCAAAAATATTTTTTACCATGATCTCATATTAAATTAAATTAAATTAAATTAAATTAAATTAAAGAAATTATTAAACCGCAAATTGGGTTTTTGTCAAAGTATTTTCCAACCAAATCAACTTATTCAGATTTCATCAATTGGTTTGCAAGATTGGACGAAACTTAGAGTTTGTAAATCTCAACAAAAATGATTTCGCTTCAGAAATAAATATTTACGCATGGCCAGTAGTATGCTGCACGCTCTAGAGTAAGAAATCCCATGAATTTATTCTTCGCTGGTTAAATGGAAAAAGAAGACAAAGAAGTTTTCTTAAAAATACCGTTTACCATGAAGTCATATAAAATTAAATTAAAGAGATTATTAAACCACAAAGTAAGGTTTTTGTCAAGTATTTTCCAACCCGATCAACTTATTCAGATTTCATTGATTGGTTTGTGAAATTGGATCAGACGTAGCGTTTGTAAATCTCGACAAATTGATAGCGATAACTTCAACAAGGCAAAATACTGTGAGGATTCTAGTTATATTATAAATCGAATAAATAAATGTAAGTAATGTTATCAGTGATGTTATCGAAACCTAAAAAACATTGATTTTATGTCAATATTTTCATTTATAACTAAGCCAATATTGAATGAAATCGAAATTAAAATCAGTGTTGTTGTTTTCATTATACTGCAGGTAAACGAAGAAAACCGAAATAGAAGTAAAATTTATTGTTTTCAAAGCTTAAACAATACAAATGATTTTTAAAGTTTGAAACAATTCCTAATGTTCAGCTAGGAGAGAGAATAACAATTATCATTTTGTTTCCACTAAACATAATGTGGATAATCATAATTAATGGTACAATTATTTATTTTTGTTGTAATAATAATCCCAATTTATCGTGCATATTTTTCACAGATTTATAAGCAAGATTATTCTCTTAATTGGAATTCATTTCGTATTTCCAATATTTAGCTTTTCCGGGTTGACGAAGAGTGTTATGTTCATAAGTCCTCCATGTTGTTTGTGTATTTTTTTTTTTTTTCATAAGTTGATAAAATCCATTCTAAATGAGACAGGCGCACATGTTGAAGAGAATAGAGCAACGTAAGAGCAGCTGTCAGATTTAAGTGAAATAAGTTATTTTCCCGAAAGCATCTTCATCGTGTAATTTCTGGTCGGGAATATACTCAAATATTCACACTATTATTTTACTTTATAATCGAATATCTAAAAGAAAGAAACCGTAGGTGAATAAAATTGGATAATACGCGGTCATTTTCGCGATTTCATGGGAAAGGAAGTACGTAAACAATAATCGTGTAGATTTATTTCATATTTAATTTTTGTCCCCAAAATTAATTAGATCAATAAAAGAAAACAGTTTTAGGGATATCATTCATCTTAAATACACAAGAGCAATGAGTAAAGACAAGCATGCACAACACAGATTAACAATTATTAATGCAAATTTATCCCGGCATCTTATATACAGACGAACAAACATTAAGGCCAATTGAAATATATACAGCATATGCTACACAGAACAACCATTAAGGCCAACTGAAATATATTCAGGTAGATGCTACACAGAAGAACAATTATTAATGCAAATTTAAATATACTCCCGAAGATGGTATACAGAACATCAATTAAGGCCTATTGCAATATATTCAACCATATACTACAGAGAACAATTACTAATGCAAATTTAAATGCATTCCCGAAAATGGTATGCAGAACATAATTTAAGGCCAATTGCAATATATTCAAGCCTATACTACAGAGAAAAATTATTAATGCAAATTTAAATGTATTCCCGAATAGGTTATACAGAACATCATTTAAGGTCAATTGAAATATATTCAAGCATATACTACAGAGAAGAATAATTAATACAAATTTAAATGTATTCCAGCATAAACTACACAGAAGAACACCCATTAAGGACAACTGAAATATATTCAAGTATATGCTACATAAAAAAATATGTACAATTTAAATAGATTCAAGTATCTGCTACACACAGCTACTATTAGTGAGAACTTAAATTTATTCAAGCATACGCTACACAGAATTGTTTCAACATAATAGGTTTAACCGAGAAGAAATAGCGTTATACATATTTCCAAGTATCTGCTGTGAAGTTCTCGAGCTGACCCACTACACAAAATCAATATTACAGCAACTCAACATCGGAATTTTTAATGGACTAAAATAACTTGTGAGATGATATAACAAGTCGTTTTGAAATAGGCTGTGGATACATACATACCTTAATATATATATATATATATATATATATATATATATATATATATATATATATATATATATCCAAGTATAATATTAGTGTATATAAATATACTAAATACAAAATATACTATCCTTAAAAAGAGTGCTCAATACAGAATAGAGTAAGACACCAGAAGTGTTGAAACAATATGGCTATTTTATGTAGTGATTTTATAAAATTTATGTTATAATTTTCGAATATATATATATATATATATATATATATATATATATATATATATATATATATATATATATATATATATATATATATATATAAATATAAATATATATATATATATATATACATCTATGCATTTTGTATATGTATTATGTATATATTATATATGCGCGGTACTTAAAAGCGCTCAATATCAGTGATAGATCTAACATATTTAGTTAAATTGATGTGTATATATATATATATATATATATATATATATATATATATATATATATTTTGTATTGATGCGGCATTCACCCTGGGCGGATTGAGCCGGCTTCTTCCTGTTATGAGAAGAAGATTCTTGGGATAAATTACAGAAGTAGGGTACCCTGGCCTACTCGGATAACGTTCTTGCTTGCCGTGGGGTTCCCACAGACGCAGAGACAGGAACGACCAGAAGCCGCCGGTTGCCGATGCAGACGCTCCTTGGATTTTCACCAGAGCCCTTGTTAGCCGGCGTGTGTGTCAGACCTGTCCGCCTTGGGTGGCCCTACCAGGAACGAAGTTCCGGACGGCATAGCTCAGACACTACCGTTTACACCCCCCCACCGACTGTGAGGTAAGGGTTGGACTTTGGGGGCTTACAGTACCAGGTGTTCCCAAGCGGTCCCCCATCTATATATATATATATATATATATATATATATTCCATGGTACTAGATCCTTTTCTTGGTTGGCACTGAAGACACTTTAACCTATACCATGTACATGTGTATCTGTATTATATGTTCAGAGTTCTGCGTGCGTTTGTGTATTTATTTATGTGTGATCAAACACCCACGTCTAGTAGAATATTTGTACGGAACAATCAGCAAAGAGAGGTATTTTTTTTCCACAAAGAATACGGCTAATAAGATTTACTTTATTTGTTTTAAGATTCTGCTCCAAGGTATCAAGCATTGCAAAATCGTGACAGAATATTTTTAGGTATCACTTGATAAAAAAGCAGAACAAATCTCCAAGAGTTGTGATTTCCGTGCAGTATTCTTTTTCCTACTATAGGGATTAATGTAATCGCTCGTGCATTTCCTGGGGACACTATGCAAACAAAAGAGTGAGTTTTTTTTTCTCTGGTTCCGTCAGGAAAGTTTGATAGCAATAATGTTATTCCCTGTGTGAATCAATAGATATTTCATCATTTGTAGACACAATTTCTACGTTTATTTTTTATATATATATATATATATATTTAAAAGGAAAAAAATCGAAAAAGTATAAGCAGGAAATTGCTGAAGATTAGACAGACAGGTCCGTCTACGAATCTCTGCAGTCGGGATGCTGAAAGTAACATCAATCAGCTAAGTTACTCATCTTTTACTCCCATTAATTCTATTAATGCTCTATCTTTGATATCGAGCACTTCATTACAAAGACTGTTTGCCTTAAATGGCTTTTCTCTCGTTATCTCATTACTGCCATCATTTTTGGCTTCAAACTATTATACATATAAATTTTATTAAGCGAATATGAAGACGGTTAAAAAAATCTAAATTAAAACCCTACTTGTACTCTTTAGACACACTAGCCTCCCCACCCTCCATAACAATTAAGTCATATTTTTCCTTCTTTACTGTTTACTACAATACACTTGCATTCTAGTTCCATTCCATTATTCTTTTTTATTCAAACATATTTTCCGCTTCGTTTCCATTACCCTCAGTGCCCGCCTTTCAATCATCGTGAGCCTGTTATATTTTTTAAAAGATCATTGTTTAGCGTCCTCTGTGTATTTTTTGAAATAAAGTGTTAAAGTCGTCATTTTAAAAGTATCGTCCGAAGACACCGTTAGGTCGAAACTATGGTCATGTATTTTAATGTTCCTCCGGATTTTTAAAGTATATATATATATATATATATATATATATATATATATATATATATATATATATATATAGAGAGAGAGAGAGAGGAGAGAGAGAAAGAAAGAGATTAATTCAATGATTAGGAAAAAAGACAACCTAAAGCTTCCATGACTATAATTTATTTCACCATAAATATATATATATATATATGTATATGTATATATATATATATATATATATATATATATATATATATATATAAGAAGAGAGAGAGAGAAAGAGAGAGCGGAGTTGATTGAAAAGTAACACCCTATTTTATGAATGAATGGCCAACTTGGAGTTCTGATTTAACATACTCTGTCTTTTTTTACTTTGGGAGTTGGTCGAGGATCAATGCTATACAAAACCAAGAGTTTCGAAGAACTTGAAGGGGGAATATAAGAAGTTATGTCTTCCATACGACAAGAGTTATTGGCAAAATTTGTTGCTACGATTCCTTGAGAAGCTGGTAGCAAAATGCAGTTTCCATATCAAATTTTAAATAAAGCCATATTATAAATTTTTGCCTCTCATAACACTTTCTTTTAAAAAAAAATGATAGTTAAGAAAGAAATTATAATTATTTTAAAATGGATCGTTACTTTTCAATCGTCCTATATATATATATATATATATATATATATATAATATATATTTTAATAATATTTATAATATATATATATATATATATATATATATATATATATTGCGTGCCAAATTATTATCGAGATAACTTTTTCTAATATTTCAGAAACCATTCGATGAATTCACACAAAATTTTCACACAATGTTGGTAATACTGACCTGCGCAATCACTGAAATTTTCGTATGGATCTGCGCAATGTAAACAAACTAGCGCCATATTTGTTATCAGCACGGTGATTTGACCGTGCCAAATTATTAGAAAAGTGTAAGAATTTATTGAAAAGATGGGCTGTAAAAGCAGTTTAAGTGATTCTGAAAAGAAAACTATCACCCCAGATCTCTCAAAAGGTAAATCTACCCTATAAATTTGTAAAATGATAGGGAGGTGTCATCAAACGAGGAAAAAGTTCACCGCCCACCCTACACAAGTAAGCAAAAGGGTAGATTAAGGCAAGCCGAAGGTTATTTCACGTCGTCTCATATCACGACTTAAACGAGAGGCCACGAAGAACCCTGGACTTACCGGTCAAGAGCTTTTCAGTCGCCCTGGCGATCCTACTGTGTCTAAAAGTACTCGGTGTCGGTATTTGAGGGAAATATCAACAACAGTCAAACCTGTATCGAAGCATCCGTTGACTAGAAATCACATTCAAAATCGATTGAAATGGGCCGAGGACAATATGAAGATTGACTTCTCTAAAGTTTTGTTCACAGACGAAACTCGAGCAATACTTGATGGGCCAGATAAACGGTGCAAAGTCTGGGTAATGAACCGACAGAATCGCCATCAGCGTTTGAGACGCCAACAAGGCGGTGGAGGCATAATGATCTGGGGTGGTATTATTGGAAAGACATTAGTGGGCTCATGGAGTGTAGCATATGGCGTCAATATGACTGCTGATGCATACATAGCGTTTATGAAGGAGCATCTTGAACCATGGATGAAAAGGCAAAGAATTGCTTTCAGAAGGGCCATTGTTTTTATGCAAGATAATGCTCCCTCACATGCTGCTCACAAGACTACTGAATATTTGAAACAGTTAGCCTTCGATGGACCTCGAAAAATGAAGTGGCGAGCAAATTCTCCGGATTTGAACCCAATTGAAAATCTTTGGAGCATCATGAAGCGAAGACTTCTTGACATATCTGGCGGCATTACGGCAGATGACATCCTTAAAAATTCTATGGATCGTCGACTTCTTCAAGTAATTTCAAAATTGTAAAAAGCACATTCCCTATTAATTTGTTTAAAACTGTGCCTTTGTATCTGTTATTATTTGTTTGAATATCTTATTTATTAGCTTCTTTTGATCATAAACATTCACGTGTAACATTAATAAACGTTTCGTTTGCTCAATTCTGGGAATTTTGCTAAACCTTTCTAATAATTTGGCACGGTCAAATCACCGTGCTGATAATAAATATGGTGCCAGTTTGTTTACATTGTGCAGATCAGTACGAAAATTTCAGTGTGAATATATATATATATATATATATATATATATATATATATATATATATATATATATATATATTTATTTATTCTTCCCCCTCACTTTCTAACATTGCTTCTCTCATTAGTTTCAAAAATATTAATTATTAATAATATTAGTTTTCCCTCCTTATAATAATTAGAATTTTTGCCCTTCCCCTTTTCATTCCCTCTAATATTGTTTTTAAGTTACATTTCCTCAAATAGTGATTTGCCCTTCCCCTCAATATTATTACCATATTGTTAATTATTTATGTATATATTATATTTTTATATTATTTCTTCCCCTCTCCCTCCCTTATATTCTCTCTATAACATTGCCTATGTGACACCATGCATAATTGGAAAACTGAAAAGAGATATTCATAAATATATGATTTATTTTTTCGGTTTGTTAACCATTTGATAGTTATTTAGAGATGAGAAATATTTGGGTTTTGAGAATAATTCTCTAATTGCATTTAGGCGATCCGAGAGAAAGAAAGGAGGGAGGAGGAAGGAAAAGGAAAGAGAAATAGATGGTACAAAACCCGATCATAAGCACACACGCTTAGCTGACACATAACAGGTGTCAAAAGATATCTAGGTCAAAGTACCTGACCGAAATCCACGAAAAATGGAAGTTGTTATAATTGGTTGAAGAAATAGAGTTTAGAGATAATGGAAAAAAGAAAAAGAAAGAAAAAAAAATATAAATACGAAACCAGGTCGTAAGCGAAAATACACACGCTCGACTGGCACATATCAGATGTCAAAAATATCAGGTCAAGCACTTGATCTAATTCCGTGTCCACGGAAGAGGGAAGGTTGTTAAATTTGGCTGAAGAAATAAAATTTTAGGGACAATGAAAAAATATTGATTAGTAACAAACGAAAAGGGTGTCATTGAGATGATAGGTAACAGATGGGGAACTGTATCTAAGGATATGAAAACAAAACATTAATACACGAAAGCCAGGCGGTTGTTGGAGTTGAGTGGGGCCGCCCAGGTTGATATCGCTTTTTGAGATAATTAAGATTTTGTTAGCAAGCTCCGAGCGAAAGAAAAAGGTGGAATATTTGTATTAGAGCGCGACGCCGCCACGCAGTCTGGGAAAATTCCTTTCTTAGATCGCATCCAATTAGCGGTAGGCTGTTGACAGATGCCACGTGTGGAAGGGACCGATAGCGTCATTCGATCACATACGAAAAGGGCAAATTTAAATTTTGTTTTTTTTAAAGCAAGGTGTTTCTTCCCCCAGAACAAAGCCACGGATTGTACACGCCCAATTAGAGACGTCACGAAGCAAGGAGGGAAGATACCGACCAGAGTCTCATTGGCCGAGGACAGTCACATGATACATGAGGGAGGAGGAGAGACACCCGACCAGAGTCTCATTGGCCGAGAGCGGTCACGTGATGTGCGAGGGAGGAGGAAAGATGCCCGACCAGGACCCCATTGGTCGAGAGCAGTCACCTGACATACGAGGGACCAGGGGAAGAGGGTATACGCCTTCCCCCCAGAGGCACAGTAAGGAAGTTGGAGTGAAAGTAAGAGCGATAATGGAAAATCCCTAATCAGAAATAATACGTCTTTAGAATTATCAAGAAAACCCTGGCGCCGACAGACCCACCCCAGTTTTTGACTGCCTCAATAAAAGCAGGACCCCAATCGACAGAAATCAGTTGGAGCTGGGCCGCGGACAGCGAGGGAGCTTGAGCACGGGCGGCGGGCCCGGTTCATTCGCCCCCTTGCGGGTAAGAGAATTCGAAGTGAAGAAATTCGCCCGAAAGCCGAAGAGAAATCAGTTGAGGTTGCGCCTCGGACGAAGAAGAAGTTAAGTTGCAGTTGCGCCTCGGAGAAGTTGGAATCAAACCAAGCCTAAGAAGAGAAATTCGTCCAACCCAAGTCGAAGTGAAGAAATTCGCCCAACTCAAGCCGAAGTGAATAAGCTCGTCCAACCGAAGCCGAAGAGAAGAAGTCGATTCGCGCACTGACGAAATGCAAATTTCTAGAGAGCAGGCAACTCGAAGCCTTAAAGTTGTATGGTAGAAGCTTGGTGCCACAGTCCACAAAACGGGTCGGGAGGTAGGAATAATCTTGTGTAACGAACATTTAGATATAAAAAGTTGTTACCTTTTTCTTCAATAATTTTTGACCTTGTGAGTTTTTCTTTTTCTTGTGTGTTATCACCCCCGTTGAACTCAGCTTGCATACGGCCCCAATCCCTGTTTGATCCCGTCTGTCTAAGATCTAATCACAACGTGGGTAGGCAGACCGGAGATCAGTGCAGTTACCCTGGTAACCAGGCGTTGGAAGCGAGTTGGGAACGGCGAGGCTGGTATTCATCTAACCAAAGGGTTAGAACGTCACACTTGGAGCAGCGAGGAGCGAACAGCTGACGCCGCGGCAAAGACGTCACATCTGGTGTCGTGACCATAGGACCAGAAACCTGGACCACGTCACGTCACAGTTGGCGCCGCGAACGAGATCGAACGACAGAGTCGACGCTGCGACCAGGGGGGGGCGACGTCACACTCCTTTGTTTCAAATATTAATTAATTATTTATATTAATTTTTTCTCCTTCTAATATTTTATTTGCCCTTTTTCCCCAATTATTTCACTTACATTTGCTCCAATATTGATTTGCTCCTCCCGCGTTATTATTATTATTATTATTTATTTTTATTTTCTTTAATTTCTGGCGTTTACACATTTCTTTCCGGGTCCCGCCCAGGGACCTAAGGTTAGAAATGGCGTCATGACACTTTCCACTGACAAAAAAAAAAAAAAGAATTAAATTACATAGATAAAGCCCTTCGTAAGGTGTGGGCTGTACTTGTCAGAACAATTTTTTGTATCTCCTTGAGGCATGGACTTCCAGGAATCCCTTCAATTAGTCTACTGATTATTATTATTATTATTATTATTATTATTTCTGGTGCGTACACATTTATTTCCGGGTCCCGTCCAGAGACCTACTGTTAGAAATGGCATCATGACATTTACCCCTGACCCCCCCCCCAAAAAAAAAGGAAAAACATATTTACATAGATAAAACACTTTTGTATTTCTTTAAGGTTTCCAGGAATCCCCTCAATGAGTCTACAGGACGATTTCTTTCGCCCTGTTCGAAGGTTTCTGGTGCTTTATTTTTTTTACCATTTTTTCACGGATGCCAATTTATTTGCAAAACTATGCTATCCAGGTGTTTTCACCCACCGAGTTTAAATAGATTTTTTTATATATATATATATATATATATATATATATATATATATATATATATATGTGTATGTGTGTGTGTGTGTGTGTGTGTGTGTGTGCTGGTATGTGCATTAATATATAATTCTTCTCTTCTCTATGTTCAGTGTCTCCTAAGGACATAAGCGATCATGGCTCGACACAATTCCCTGTCCTTCGCAGCTCTTAAGAAATTTTTTTCTCTTTGTTTTTATTCCCACATCCACTGACCAAGCAGATGCGTAGTTTACTTCTGTCTCTCTTGAAGTCAATCTGTACTGTGTGTGTCAAATTTTCTAAGCATTCTTTCCATATTACGTGCCCTAGAAATTTCAATTATCAATTCCTGGAGTTACGTATAAGTTTCCTTCTTTACCGTTTTCCCTAAAATTTCGCTACATTACTGCTTCTTTATGTCACATCGTCATCTTTGAGGGGATTGCTCAGCATTCACTGTTATCTATGAGGATAGACCTCACGTAACAGTTCAATACTTTTTTTCCTCGTTTCTAACTCTTGTAGAGTGGTTAGCAACCCTTCAGCACTCAGCAGATGGCCTGGCTCATAACCTTAAATAGTCCACGATTCAACAAGCTGATTAATATTCGGACTGATCTTACTTCGTTTGGCTCTACAACATTTGACCCCCCCCCATCTATCCCTTGTAAGTTGTCTTGTTAATTGCTTTGTAACTTATTGTTCTGTATTTTTTGTATGTATTTGTTAGCACCGGATACTGATGCCGAATAAATATATTAAGCACTCCTTCTTCTCTGTGTATGATTCACTTTAATGATACAAAATTAACGAGACTTTTCTGTTTCTTAATGCTTTGCTTAGCTTTTGGAAGGCATCTTTTTCCATTCCAATGCGCTTTCCGATTTCAGTGTTGCAGATTCCGTCCCCTGATAAAACACTTCCTAGATATTTACATTTTCGTACTTATTTGATCTTGCAATCTCTAATTTGTAATTTCCTTTTGCTAACAACCATACATTTTGTATTCTTGCAGCTAACGTTTAGTCCTTTCTTCTTGCTTTCCGTTACAACTTTCTGTAGGATTTTTCTAGGTTTCTTTCCGTGCCTCCTATCAACCCTATGTCATCTTCAAATCTTGAGATGTTGAGATTGTGGTCGCCAATAACGAATCCTGCTAGGATTTCTATTTCTCTCAGAATCGTCTCACTGTGTGCGTCGAATACATCCAGTGAGAAGACACATTCTTGTCTTACAACCCTTTCTATTTTGTATTCGTCTATAGGCGCTTTGCTGCCTGTATAGGTTCCTGATTATTCTAATATTCTTCTCAGATATGTCAAGGTTACTAAGCACTTACAACCGGTCTTTGTGAAGTACTTTTGCGGACTCTATACATTCTTCTGCATTTTTTATTGCTCTTTCTGATTTCATTCTGAGCCAAAATATTGTGTTCCGTGTTCTAATGTCTTTAACGAACCCGTTTTATTCTTGTCCTATTCTCGGCCTAATTCTTTTACACACTTTATTCATGACAATTGAGATGTGGCTTATTAGGATGGATGTCGGATGGAGTTGGCACATCGGTTCTTAGTCAGTCTCTTCTTAGTTGCTATGAAAATTGATCTACTTAGATATTCCGGTAAGTCACCACTGCTGTGGATTGCATTTAATACGTCTTTAATCTTGTCTAAGTCCAAATCATCTAAGGCTACCTGTGTCTCTATTACATTTCCATCTGGACCTGCCACGTTGTTTCTGTTCAGTTTGATCAGTGCAGATTCCACTTCAGACTTTAATATTTCCGGTCACTATTTCTTTCTATTGACGGTCGTTCTCTTTCGTTGTGGAAGTTTTCTCCGATATATTCTTTCCATCTCTGGTGTGTTTTTCTTTCTCTAATATTAATGTTCTGTCCTTCTGTTTTATGCTTCCTGCTGATGGACATGTCTTTTGTTTTGTCTTTATAAGCGTATCTGCATTATTTTTTTATTTTTATGCATATGTGCTTTACCTTTGTTAATTATTCCTGTATGTTTGCAAATTTTCGTTGAGTCATTCCACTTTAGCCTGCCTGCATTTGTTCCCAATTTATTTGTGTAGTGTCCTATATTGTGTTACATACCTTCCTTTTCATCATGTCGAGAATTTAATTTTTAATCCCTTCTTTTTTTCTTTGTCTATTTCTCAAATTAGCAAAAGGGCACAGACACACAGATACAGGCATACACAGACACACACACACGCACATATATATATATATATATATATATATATATATATATATACAAACACATATATATATATTTATACAATATATAAATTTATCAATATGAAAAAATATATATATATATATATATATATATATATATATATATGGACTAAATGCGAAAATTCTTCTGTTTCTGCGTTATTTCTAATAGATACAAGGAATCCAACCTGTGTATTACACGGAAACGTCATTTGATCTGATATGCTATACCACTTAGAGAACGCATATTTTATACGAAATTTCTCGAGCATTCGGGCCAGTAAACGTATTAATACTATTAATACTGTTTAATTAAAAACCAGAGCATTTACTTAAATAAATTGGATCTATAAAAATAGCGTATAAACAGAATATATATATATATATATATATATATATATATATATATATATATATATATATATATATATATATATATAGAGAGAGAGGAGGAGAGAAAGAAAGTGTTGGTATCGTGATGGTCCATTAATCATTTAGGAATAGCTACGTTTACGTTTTGGATAACGAAATCGACTAGATATGGGCTTTGGAGAATAACAAAACGGGGAAGTTTTCATTACTTAAAAGGATAAATAGAACCTTTCAGTTTGCTAACGATCTCTCTGGCCTCTCCTAACAAAAAAGTCCTATGGCCGAACCCTACACGAGATACCATTTCCTTTATTAAATTTCTCGAGTGCGCAGGCGTAAATACACACTGCGTTTAGTTAAGCATAAATATCCAGTAAAAATAAGGTTTGAAGTAACAGAAAATTGTCGGATTAAAACAAAATCATTAGAATATATCTATCTCACTCTCTCTCTTTCTCTCTCTCTCTCTCTATCCCACTATCTCTCTCTCTATCTCTATCTATCTCACTCTCTCTCTATCTTTTCTCTCTCCATATATATATATATATATATATATATATATATATATATATATATATATATATATATCATACCAATTTGTAATTGGTAGAGATTATTCAAGGAGGACTATAAATTCAATGAGAAAATGTAACTTAGGGAGCAAATATTAGAATATATCTATCTATCTCTCTCTCTCTCCCTCTCTCTCTCTCCCTCTCCCTCTCTCTCTCTATATATATATATATATATATATATATATATATATATACCAATATGTAATTGGTAGGGATTATTCCAATGAGGACTTTAATTCAATGAGAAAATATATAATTGTAAATTAAGAAAACGCCATAAAAATCCATATCGGTTATAATTTATTTCATGAATATAATTATATTCATCTTTTCATACTGAATATATATATATATGTGTGTGTGTCTGTGTGCTGGCAGTAATAAAACAGTCCTTGATAAATAACAGAACTATAATTTATACTACAGTGTAACCCGGATATAAGAGAGTTGTCGGGACCGGAGAAGAAGTCTCTTATATCCGGGTTTCTCTTATATCCGGGTTTGGTCTATTTTATATACATTAACACTGGCTCTAATTTGGGACCAGAGAAAATCGTTCTTATATCCGGGTTTCTCTTATATCCGGGTCTCTTATATCCGGGTTACACTGTACAATAAACAAACATTTTGTTCTTAATCGTGTGATACAACACTGTGTTGGCAATAACCAGGCGCAGATTCGCGTGCAACGATGGCTCCATGCGAGTTGTACCAAACGTTAATGAAAAAATGCATATTCATATTCATTATATATATATATATATATATATATATATATATATATGGAGAGAGAGAGAGAGAGAGAGAGAGAGAGATCCGTCGGTAAATAATCCAAGTGAATCCTAATAATAAAAATATTAAAAATGATCCACAAGGAAACCTCAATATATTTATTATAGAGTATATATAGTGAGCTTTTTTCAGCAGAAATTTGCTTTGAAACGCCTTGGGAAGGAATTTTTAACTTACGAAGTGAAATGGCCATTTATATGGGGTATCGAGTTTCATTTAATGTAAATTATCTTTTCATCAATATATATATATATATATGTATATATATATACAACATTATATGTTAATATTTTTATTTAAAAAATTTTTTTTTATTGCAATACGCAGATTTCTATGTTTCGGGGCTTTAAATTTGTTCCATTATCAAGTGATGTTAGATAACGTTTGATGAAAAGGATTTACTTTTGAAAACAGCAAACAACATGGCAGTTTTTTAAACAGTTAAGAAGGAGGGGTGACAAGATTTCAAACTTTTATGGGTATGTCCTGGTTGACCAATCAAAAGACAGATCAAAGCTAAAGCAGAAAAGAGAAAAATATGTCTCGATGAACTGCCATTTTTAGACCTATCACCATTACATCCGGTCAAGAATATAATTTTAAGATACAATGAAATGATCATATATATATATATATATATATAACGATAGGGTAATTTTAAGAGTTTTAAACAATTATTTTTGATGTACATTAAGAACTATCTTAAAGTGGCCTCTAATATGATTAAATCATTTTTATATACATTATTTTGTACCTAAAATACAGTACTTATTATATTCAATTAGTCATATAGCATGGCAATATTAAAATTAAAAATCAAAGAATTAATAAATATCATATATACCATTATATATAATAAAATAATGGATATATATTTGTAATACATAGATTTTTATGAAAAATTCTATTGAATATATTTTAAAATAAACATTATACAATGCCTACATATTACAGTTAGTTCATTCCGCT
The DNA here is from genome assembly GCA_903632075.3 of Acanthosepion pharaonis. Classification (NCBI taxonomy): domain Eukaryota; kingdom Metazoa; phylum Mollusca; class Cephalopoda; order Sepiida; family Sepiidae; genus Acanthosepion; species Acanthosepion pharaonis. The sequence continues at coordinate 3,194,093 of CAHIKZ030005063.1, forward strand.
GAATTAATAGATCATTATATTTAAGAAAAATAGTAATGTGCAGCCTTTCATGTAGACATAGGGGACATGAGTCATTTAATAATGACTTACAAATCCTTTTAATAATTTTTCATTTTACTGTAGGGGTTTTATTGATCTCTTTTAAATACCAAAATATTTAGAAAGGGGTGTTCGATTACGGTCCCCATTGTTGTTAAAAGAACAAATATGTTAATACCACCTTCGTTTAAAAGGCTTTATATATTATGGAATAATACAGTACTTCCATCTACATTTTACGCGCCTGCGAGTTTCCCTCCCTTCCTTCCACACTTGTGCGTGTGTGCGCGCGCGCCCACGGATTACACCCCTTCCTCTCTCGTTAAGCTAAACATAGCAGTAAGCCATTTCTTTTTTTTAACTAGAATGAGGAAGGTCGTTTTATCAGCTCCTGCTGTTGTCACCAGTCTGACAGATTTAAATTACCGTTTTTTTCCCGCGTTTTTCTCTGACGTCATGGACAAACGAATCGTTCGAATCCAGTCGGGCTAAAAACTTCGATTCAACAAGTTGACTCATTTATCCCTCGTCAGTTAACCATAATACAGACAGGGATATCTTATCGGCAAATATTATTCGTCCCTTTTGGCTCGTCATAAGCAATTTCACCAAGACGACGCAACCTGCTGCAAATAATTTTTCGTCCTTTTGGCTCGACGTCCACCTCAATCCGATAAAAATTTTCAGCAGTTAATTCAATGTCCTTAAGTTAACGACTTGTTACATTTCCCTTTCGACCAAAAACTCTGAGACGACTGAACATTCTAACTACCTTGAACCTGAACATAAAAAATACTACATGCACTTACAATGCCAAAGTCCACAGTGAGTACTTTTTCTATCTGTGCACACCTACACCTCGTGTTAACGAGTCCTTTTTCCAGAACCTTCTTTCATTTTGATAAAACCTTTTTTCCCGCCTTGTCCATCTTGCTTTCCTGTTTTGGCGCGGAACACTTTCTCTGATGATCTCGAATGACGAGACAACCTACTTGTTTCTATTTAATAAAGATTTCACATTTGTTTTGCAACCAGACGCTTTTTGTCATTCTATTCAGGCTATCTTTTTGATATTTGTAATTCATGCACATGTTGAATGACCACTTTTCCTCCCTATTGTTCACTCGCGGAAAATTTATACTTTGTTTGTGGACTCGGTAGTTTTGTGTAGTGTCTGGCACAAGGCTGTTACAGTTTTTGGGGTATATTATGTATAACTAGTGAGCGAGTCAGAATGACTTATTTCCCTTTATAGTCGACCAATGGAAGGTTGACCAATCAGAAGCCGCCCAACACTGTATTCGTCGTGTATAAAGGCGGCCATTTGTTTCCTCTACCGGAAGGACCAAAGACGACCAGGAGAAGGATGAACTACACTCTGCTGTGATATCCACTGCGAACCTGCACTACGCTTTCCTACTGTCTCCGAAATATTCACTGCCAACCTCTGGATTCTATACTCGATGACGCCCGTCATGAGAATGTCTAACAAAGGCCACCTTTCTATTAAACCAGCACTGCACGCTACCGGGTCTGCAACATATATATATATATATATATATATATATATATATATATATATATATATATATATATATATATATATAAACGCATGCAGGGTGTCGCTAAACTCTGAACGCAGGGAAACTGATTTCATTATCTGATGTTATGCTACAGGAGATGTACTTACAGAAAATCACTGCTGCAACACACTTGATTGAACATATAAAGAGTGAATGCGCTAAGATTAACGCCAATATGAATGTAATGCATCGAGTTCACGTGAATCTTGCAAAGCACATCAACTTTTGCATCACAAATGAGGAAAATCATATTGAGCATGTTATTTGTTAATATTACAATTCAATAAAATGTTGAAAATTTCATTTCTAGAATACATGCATTTCCCTATGTGTCCAGTATCTAGGGACACTATATATATATATATATATATATATATATATATATATATATATATATATATATATATATATATATATGTGTGTGTGTGTGTGTGTGTGTATCTCTATCTATAAAAGGAGGATGTGTGTGTGTAACGAATGCACGGCCGCAATTTTCGACGGATTTGCACCAAAATTTACATGCACATGCTCCAAGTTAGCGGGAAGGCCAAGGCTAACTTTGCATTTCCCAACTCCCACCTCTAGTGGAAATAATCGATTTTTTCATGCTTCTCCGGCAGTTTTCATGTAGTTTGCCGCCATTTTCTACTGGCCAGAGTGAGAACCTGTAGCTGGCTGCCACGAATAGGCAGGAAGATTCTATTGGCCAGCGTGAGAGCCAACAGCTGACTGACACGAATGTTAACTAGCATGCAAAAAAAATCGATAGCTGCATTAATCATAAGTGAGAAAAATTTAAATCTGCATGGCACTTTGCTCCAATTGGCTCATTCGCTTGCTTTAACTCAACGTTGATTCTGATTCCGCAGAACTGTGTTGGGTGTGAAAAAGTATTTGTTGTTGATATTTTTTTTCATTCGGTTTTTCCAGTTACGAGTCCTTTTTTAAAACTGATGGTTTTGTGTTGATTTTGTTTAGTTCTTTTTTCGTAACAGATTTAATGTTTAGTACTTCGAAAAATTCGCAGTGTGAAATAGACAAGAAGTAAGGCATGTGGCAACATCAGCACGGCAAAGGGCACTCCTTTAGAGGCAAAGAAGTGAAGTGATAGCGATTGCTGTATGAGTCGTACAATTTTTTGAAACAAGCACGGGCAATGCCATGCTGCTAGTGTATATATATATATATATATATATATATATATATATATATATATATATATATATATATATATGGAGGGTGGCATGCATAAATATGCAACATCCTTTAATTTCATCCTCAAGAATGAAAAATATATGCAAAATGAAAATAACTGATTATTTTGCCTTATATTTATTATTTCAATTCTTAATTAATTTGTTCGAACGCCAATTAAAATTTATCATATTGTCATCGATATGCTGATCTTCTTTTTTTCTTGTTATTATTTCCTTAGTTTATTACCTCTATTAGTAACAGAACAGAAAATGATATCTCCACAAGAAATATGAGCGAGGGACTCTCTTCATTTTTTTCAGTTTCCACCCAATTCCATAATCCAGGAAGACAATCTCAATGTAAAGCTGATTTATATTCATTAGTTTTGATTATATTTGTTTGTTCAATCTTAACAAAGAAAGTAACAACTTATCAAATATCTATAACGAAGGATATATTTTGGCAATTAATGACATACAAGGAAAGTAAAAAGAATCCGACATTGTTATGCTTTACTTAAACAGCGTCAATATGTGACAATAAACATATGGAAGCACAGAAGTGAAAGAATCAGCTAAAGAAAATGGCTAAAAGGACTGACCGAAATCGATTGCGACAATAGACACTGAAGGTAAATGTTACTTTCCATTACACCCACCAAACGCAAAAATGTAAGAATATTAAAAAAACCACATATATAGTCATCCACAGTGACTGTATTAAAGTCCGTCGGTGTGACTAGACGTCTGATTGGTTCAAGTCGAGAATCGAAATCCGACTGATTTGACGGCAGTCAGATATCTTACCATAGGGCATTGTCGCACAGCAGAATAGAAGCGAATTTTAACGTTTTTCTCTATATAAAATACGCCAGTGTCTCGGAGAACTCAATATATACTTCAAGAGTAATGCTTAATAGTAGTTGGAGCCGGTGTTTTTAAAACCTCCTTTCCCTAAAGAGCTCAACTGGATTTCCGGGAGTATATATATATATATATATATATAGTCATACATATATACTGTTTCGCTGTATCACAGCTCCTCCGTGTGACTTTATAGAATATGTGAATATATTATTTATTTTATTATATTAAAACACTTATACTGCATTTGTTTGCATCTTACCTGAATATATATATATATATATATATATATATATATATATATGTGTGTGTGTGTGTGTGTGTGTGATATCCGAATAGTAAACCATAAATATTTACTATCCAACATATTTCTTGCTACACAAATCAAACATTGATAATGTCTCTCTAATATCTACTGTCATTTGTGGCTCTAAGTATCGCTTTCCTCTATCCTCTGTCATTGAGTTCGTGATCATTACTACTCAGATGCATTTCTTAGTCATTTCTTCCTCTTTTTGTTGCTTTTAAAATGTCTTATGTGTATTAAATTCCACTAGTTATCTGTCTCCCATTATTTTCTATATATATATTTTATGTAAACTCTTTTCATAACGTCTAATAACTTTAATAACATTATAATTGAACGAAGAAAGAATATATATATATACACACACACACATACAGATATGTGTGTGTGAAAAGTGTCTGTATATAAATATAAATATATATATATGTATGTGTGTAATATATTATATATATAATTATTTATATATTATATGCGCAGTACTTATTAGAAAGCGCTCATTATCAGAGATAGATCTAATTATGAGAGTCCACAAATGATAATAATCTGAAGAAGTCATTTCAAAATTATACATTGATTTTTTTTTCAATCACTTCAACTTGCAAGGCGATCAAAAACCACTAAAATGCACGGGGTTAATGAGAGTGAAAGAAAAAAAAGGAGACTAAAGGGACAGAAAGGAAATAGTTGACATTTACATTTTCGAAGATCTTAGTTAACATGAAAGCAGGAATCCGAAAGAGAATACTACAAGTAAGAAGTGCAGGAGAAGGAACTGTAAACGTGGAACTTACAGTTGAAACTAACAATTTCAACAGTGAAATTATCAGACCAAACTGGCAATTTAGCCCTTCGCTTGAATTTAAGTCGACGTACCAAAGAGTAATTACTGTGAAAATATTTATAGACATGGCACAGGGAAACTAAATTAAGTCAATTGGAAAGTGACTGAATCGAATATGCCGTGTCAGTACAGATAACTCTGTAGATTCTTCATCGGATTTTGTCAGGAATCTCTTGAAGTATAACAGTAACACCAGATCAGATGTGCTAGCAATATTCGATGCACGAAAGGCTGAATTAATGTGTAAGATAGATGCGTTAAAACATTCCAACTATATAGCCAAAGCAGGAGTCACATTTTACTAATTGATCACCCAAAACAAGTCTCAATAACAACTTAAGTTTGAAGGTCACTGAATGAGGTTGTTGTATGAATGTAAGAGAATGTATTAAATAGTGCAGATTATGAGGAAATATAATGATTGACTCAAGACACGAAGATGTTAATATTTTAGCGATGGGGGAATCATAATTTTGGGAACCTGTTCTACAATGGAAAGGTTCTTGGGAAGAAGGTGTTCAAAATCTACTTCCTCCTTACTAATGAAATACGAAGTGAATGCAGATGATTTAGTCCCTGTATACGTGGTGTGGGTGAGGTGAGTTGTGAAGGCCTGAACTGGTGGAACTAAAAAATACAGTTCGTCAGAACATTTTTCATAGAAAAAATGATTAAATAGGGCAGGTTAATTTTGGCACTCAATTTTCAAGTTCGGATTAGACATGATAAATCACGATACAAAATGAGTTTTACCAATTCGTTACCGTTTTTCGAGAAAACCAGTTTAAAGGTTGAGTTTAGAATCAAAATCATAGCGTTGGGATCTTATTTAGGTGATCAGTGAAAGCACAGTCTCATAAAATTTATAAATTATCGAAGCTTTACAAATTGTATATGGACAAAAAGCAAGGCACAAGCACATTATTATTAAACCATTGTGTCATCAAATAAGATCTTCATTTATTCCAAAGAGAAATTACACTTAACAATTTTGCTACATGATGATTTAACTTATTTATACTGTGCAATAGTTTTAGTAATTTTTAATAAACAATGCAAATTTAAACATTTCGTATTATAATATATGCCCAGCAGTTTTATGGTGTTATATAAATTTTTATCATTTTTTTTTTGTTTTTAATAATTTTGATCTACTCATTGAGTAGCCTTTTTAATAATCCTTTACAATTTTTAAACAGTTTTTACTTATCAAATATATAAAACATATATATTTTTCATCTGATATGATGTACGTTGTTCTGCTTTCACAGTTGAATACATGGTAGATGATACTCAGCTTTTGTGGATATGCATGTTTCTGCAAACATGATTACTAAAGGCGGTGATATATCTGTTTTATGTTGTAGTTTTATTAAAGTTATATTTTGGAATACAGTTTGATTTCTTTATGATGTTGTAGGGTATTTTATGGAGTATGTCACGAAAGAGTTTGTTGTATATTTGGTTGATTTTTGGCGGCATAACTCTGTCGGTTACTTAATGTCGAAATCTAAATATTTTGTACTTACTTTTATGCTTTCAACGTCAGATATAATGTACATAATTTTATACTTTAAGAGTAAAGGTGTGTATTTTAGATACATATTTTGTAGGTGATAAAATGCATTTGTTTATATTTTTTTAGTGTTGCCCTGATTGTTATTTTACTATAAAAATTAACTGACGATAATTTTAGGTCGGTTCACTATCTGCCCATAGCCAGGACCCAAACCGTTGCTACCACCCCGCGCCAGGGTGGACTTGGGAACAATAGCTATTAACAGGTGCTTCAATGCTCCTCAAAACATCTAATCTTCAGGTCGAATACCTTGCAGCCGGGTGTAATTTATATGATATACCCAGGACGATGTCAGAACAGGGATTAGGAGATATAGCAAAAATAGAAACGTTACACAGGGCTTCAAAGGCTGAGATGTTGCGGAGAGTCATGCTCGTCTGTTCTCGGAAGTGAAACGGCGCATAGAAAAATTAACTTCCGTTTTGACACCGCGTACATATGGTCTCAATAACTAAGGCAGTACGGACTGTTACAAGAAGCATTCTATTGTTGATTTGTATTTAAAGTGTTAAAAATATTTTAATGCCTTGCGTATTTCTAACCCGTGAGTTTCAATGTTAAATAATTGGGTCATCAAATGTACCAGATTAATTTCAATTTTGATTGCGTCATTCCAACCAGAAATAACCCATTCCTGCTATGCTTGGTTTTGAGAGAATCAAATTTCTATAACTTGTAGTAGGCGTCTATGATTGTTACTGTGAGTATCTAGTTCTTCTTTTTGACCTATTAATAATCTCTGTTGTCCATTTAGCATAGGGATATTACCAACATTTTTTACAGCGAATCAGCCCCAGATGTTAACATGATTATTATATGCAGAAACAGCGGTGATTATATCGATGTCATTACACAATGGCTTATCGCCTTCTATTGTAATCAAACAGCTCAAATTTGTGTCCGTTTATCCAAACTAGTTTCCATTTTTTCCGTGTTCTTGTCCTCTCTTTACGACGTATGTTTTGCCTGTAACCCTTACTAAAAACGTGCTGTTGCGTCTGTAAAATTCGTCTGCTCCTATGTATAAAGATTGGTCACATGATGTAAGGCGGTCTCTTATTGGTTAATAAAACCATATGGGTTCAGAAAAACCTGACCACCACCATAGAAGGGACTGGGCATGCTCTGAGGCAACACGGAAGAAATTCTCTCCGCCGCCAACGGTACCAGTTGCCGAGTACAAGCTACCTAGCCCTAGTTCACACACCAGATGGGTAAGTCTGCCTATATGTTCTCTATATATAGGAAAGGGTATAGTGTTTATATTTTAACCGTTGTATTTCATGTAAATAAATATCTTTATTGTATTGATATAGTATTCTTTGCATTCGTGCCACTCCCAAAGTAAAGTGGGGCTAGCACAATAGTTCTAATATAACATTAATTTGATTCGCACAATATAATCAAGAATTCTCGTTTTGGTAGTTACTGACTGGGGATTTGCCCACGCAGTTTGAAAGAATTAGTTTTCGTCATTTTCTTTTTTCTTTTAAAGAAAAAGGAAAAAGTATAAGAGTAGGTCCAGCAAAACAAAGGGATTGTTAGATGATGTTCCCTACTTCCTCTTCCCTAATTCCTAACTCTACAGTGGACAGTGGCTATCCCAAAATTCTTACTTTGGTCAAAAGCTGCCGAGATGTTGGAGAAATTTGCCATTTTTAAAATGGAGAATGTATTATTAATTTGATGAGAAGAATTTAACCGAGCTTACTCCTTTTGGCAGTTACTGACTAGGGATTTGTCAACGCATTTGAAAGAATTGGTATTCAGACTTATACTAAGTTAAAACTTAAAAATTATTGTATATATATTCTACTGTTTGTCTAAGGCGTATAGGTATGTATTTATTTTTTAGTCGGGGTTTCGGATTGACAATCCAAAAGAATAAGTTTTCTGAAAGAAAGTTGATTTTTTAAATAATTTACTATGAAACAAAGCCGGGATTATTATCTTTTTTTTAGGGGTACATAGGATCTCTTATCGCCCGGTCCATACTATTCCCTCTTTTCTTGAACAAGAGTAGAGGCTCATCCCTTGCTTTCTGTTTGGAAACGGGTTCCAGGGTCTATTGCTTTTCTCAGGTTTTAACAGTGGTGCTTTCACGAATTTTTCGTGATATGCGTCGATGGTGACAACGTCTCTTCATACTGAAGGTACCGAGTTAGCAGATTTCTGGTTACTGTTCCCAACTAGTAGTTCTTGTATTTGAATATATATATATATATATATATATATATATATATATATTAGGTTGGTGCAAAAATAATGACGTAATAATGTCGTTTTTGACGTATTTTTAACGTCAAAAAACGACATTATTGCGTCATTATTTTTCCACAAACCTAATATATATCAAACTTGTTTGAATATATAATATATATATATATATATATATATATATATATATATATATATATATATATATATATAAAAGAATGTGTAAATATACGTAGATGTACTAGCGAGCGATCGTATACGAAAATATATAAATATTCCATAAGTCTAAGAAGTGCTCAATGTTAAATAACAGAGCTTTTTATTGAGTAATATACAAAATAGTGGCACCTGATAATTGCTTCAGCATGGAATTCCGGGTTAGACAATCAATGTAAAGAATTTTGTATATTCCTTAATATATATATATATATATATATATATATATATATGTGTGTGTGTGTGTGTGTGTGTGTGTGTGTGTGTGTGTGTGTGTGTGTGTATGTTGGGTTAAACGCCTACTAATGTATAACCAACATAACTATTATTATCATCATTATTATTATTGATGTTTTATCGCTGGAATTTCTGTCAACGGCCCACTCTATGTACATATACAGGGTGCGATGGATAAAGGGTCATCTAAATTTTGGAAAACTGAAAATATTGTCGCGATCTCATTTTAACATATATATTTAACAAAATTACACAAAAATATCTAAAACACCAAAGAGTAAACTTATTCAATAAATCGCCAATGGCGTTAACCATGAGCACCGGACGACTTCGGAATCTTCTGCAACACTTCTGGACGGTCTCCTTCTTTAAGTTGCTGAATGCTGCTAATATCTTTGCCTTCAGTTCATCTTTGATGTTACAAAGAGTTTTGTTGGTCTCTCGCTCAACTGCAGCCCACACATAATAATCAAAAGGTTTCCAGTCTGCGAAGTTAAGAGGCCAGGGTAATGTGGTCATATAAATTTTCTGACAGACCGGGGTTTCTTGCTTGTGTGGCATGGTGCAGAGTCCTGTTAATTAAAATAGGTTCTTCCAGCAGCCACCATCTTGAACCAGGGAAGCACTACCTCCTCAAGGCACTTCATGTGGTCATCCGTGTTGAGTCTGTAGCACTGTGGGTAGATGAATGGAAATATAACGTCGCAATTACTAGTGATCACTCAACATGCGCATATCGTAGAACACGGCACACGTCAAGCCGGTAGGCCAGATCGTGACATAGAGATTTCGTAGGCCCCAAATGCAAAAATTATGTATGTTGATTTACAATTCATTACTGAACACAAGACGTATATTAAGCTTGTCTTTTTTAAGTTTCTCTTGTATATCTACGCATAATTGCTAGCAATTTTGCTTGTCATCGCTATTTAATGTCTGAATGGACTGCAGCTTTTAAGTTGTCATTCGCAAGCTTTTCCTTGCGACATGACAAACTGTTGTGGAAGGAACCCGCGTTTCTATACCTGCTTTGCTTATGAACTACCTGAGGTTTCTCAAAAATCTTTCCCTAAACAGCTCGGCAATACCTTCCGATACTGGTGGTCGTGTAGATTGTTTTGCTCTGAACAGGCAACATTCGTCATTAGGATTTGTATGTATTGTGAGACCGTAACATACCTACAACATGGACTCTTCCAGGACTATATAAAGTATGCGATATAACACTTTAGGAGAAGAGGGGGGAAAAGAGAGAGAGAGAGAGTATTCTAATACCGTAGTATCAGCCGCGGACGACTACCACAATATTGGACACTAGCACATAGTAAGCTCCGCTTACACTTACACTATCTTTGTAACCTTTTTGTTTAATATATCTTTCTTACCTCTAATCCATGTTCCGTGTATTCCTTCCGTGGTCCCAACTTTGGGTCCACATCAGTGACGACAGAGGATTCGAGAAACTCACGCCGAAATCTCAATACCTTACCAGTTCCATATCTGTGTCGACGAAGAATTCGAGAAACGCATTCACGTCGAAAACTGCAATACCTTGCAAGTCCCACATCAGTGGCGACAGAAAGATTCGAGAATTTCGTTCTCACCATATCAATAGCGACATAGTACTCGAAAAATACACAGAAACTCCAGGCGTTCCCACAGTAGTGTTGAACGAGAAATTCAGCTGGTATTACTACATTAGCGATTTAAACGCAACACCCAGCGTCTACATATAAAAAAAAATATATTCCGATACCAAATAGCAATGACGAACTAGCGAGTCGACATCTACGGAATATTAAAGTCTGTCCAAATAACATTATGAGAACATTTCTTACACACCAACACACAGAAAAAAACCCAGTTTGTTCATAAAACAAACTGACAACACAAGAGCCGAAGTAATATTTACGACTAAAGTTTTCGAAAAAAACTATCTATTTTTTTTTTTTTCATGTAACCGAGTTGAACTCGTGCATAAAATTATTCTCCCCTGAAATGCACTGAGGCGAGTTTTCTCTTTTTGGTACCTCTATAAGAAAAAGCTAAACACATAATTAGTTTAGTTTAACTAATTGTCTGTCCATATATATATATATATATATATATATATATATATATATATTGTGTGTAAAAAAAAAAAAAAGAAAAAAAACCTATCAAGATTTTTTTGTGTCTCTCCCCTTCGTACACGGGTTTCAAAGCAACAAAAAAATCGCTGTCATTTTTGTTTGTCTAAATATAGAAGATTTTCAAAAAGTAATTGCCCAAATACTAAAAGTAAATTTGGATCAGCAACAAAAATGAGAAGAAAGACAAAAACCATTTTTGGAATGGCATAAACAACAAATGTAATTCCAACAAATTACGCTTCAGAATGCTGAACTACAACAGAAACAACTTAAAAAATTACTCGTAAATGTATTAAAAGGCTCAAACTCTGAAAAAGATACAATATTCTCCCAGAGTACAATCTACAATTCAATGGAAAACTTTGAATACGTACCAGAGAACGACAAAACGTTCGAGGCTTTTACAGGCGCTACGAAGATATTTTAAACGCAGACTGTGAACAATGGCCCAGTAAAAAAAAAGGTACGTCTACTATTGAGAAAACTGGAAGCTACAGAACATAGTAGGTTCGTAGACTTCATACTACCCAAGAAAACCACTGACTTGGATTTTTCAGAGACTATTAAGCTCCTATCGGTACTATTCGGGCCTAACACAACCTTGTTCCACAAACGTTGGAAATGCCTGAACACAGTCAAAGACAACCAGCAAGATTTCTAACGTTTGCAGCATCGGTAAACAAGCTCTGTAATGATTTAAACTAGCCGAACTGACTGCCGATGATTTCAAGTGCTTGATATTCGCACAAGGTCTAGTATCAGCAGAAGACGCCGAAGTCTGACGACGGGTACTGACCAAGCTTGAGAACGAACAAGGATTGACTCTCCAAAAACTGGCAGAGGACTGTCAAAGAGTAATATCTGTAAAGTGTGACTCAAACACTATCGAGGAATCAGGTGTGGCTCAGATTAATAAAACCAGAAGCAAGTCTACCTCCTATTCCCCTCAAAAAGACAGAAGGCAAATCTCATCTAAATTCCGCAGTAACCAATACCAAAATAGGTTAAAGAAACCGCCTGGACCATGTTACCATTGTGGTAAATGGCATTGGATAAAATTCTGTCCAGTTAAGAACAAAAAATATTGCAAAAATTGCAATAAAAGTGGGCATACTTTAACTTCGTGCTGGTACGCCAACAGAGCGAGAAAACCCAAAAATAAAATTAGGCAAGCTCAATCTGACGATATTGCCGATGGGAATTTAAGGAAATATATAACTGTGGATATTTTCAATAATTCCATTAAATTCCAGTTTGACACAGGTTCCGATCTTTCAACCATTAATTGGCGTACTTGGCGAAAACTGAACAAGCCAACCTTATTAAAAACGGATAAAACAGCAAAATCCGTAATTGGCGAAAAGATTAACATTTTAGGCGAGGTAATACTTACAGTAACACTAAATGGAGTTACCAAAAATCTCAAAGCCTACGTATTGAAAACTTCAGATAACTTATTTGGAACAGATTGGATAGAAAAATTCAATCTTTGGGATTGCCCAATGAGTACATTTTGTCGCAAGATACAAAGTACAACGTCCAATTTGGTAAATCTCAAAAAGGAACTCAAACAACAATTTCCCCAGGTTTTTTCTGGCGGCCTTGGGAAATCTACGAAAATGAAAGCTAAGTTCAAGGTGAAGGACGGTGCACAACCGGTATTCAAAAAGAAACGGAATGTCCCTTTCGCTGCTCTAGAGCAAATCAACAGAGAATTAGATAGACTCGAACAAGCAGGTATTCTGTCAAAACAGATTTCAGCGAGTGGGCAGCACCTACGGTCTACGTAAAAAAGAAGTCCAATCAAATACGAGTATGCGCAGATTTTTCCACAGGGTTAAACGATGCCTTGCAAGATCACCACTATCCTCTCCCAAGCCCTGAAGAAATTTTCAATAAACTCAATTGTGGAATTTTTTTTTCTAAAATCGACCTCTCGGACGCATACCTCTAGATAGATGTGGAAGAAGAAAGTTCCAAATTGCTCTGCATAAACACCCATAAAGGGTTGTACAAATACAATAGACTGGCTTATAGAGTAAAGGTTCCGCCTGCACTTTTCCAGCAGGTCATGGACGCGATGCTGGGTGACCTTGACTACGCAACAGCCTATTTGGATGATATACTGGTTACTAATAAAACTACGGCAGAGCACCGGAACCATATAATAAACGTATTCGAAAAGATACAAGAATACGGATTTAAGCTTAAGGAGGCAAAGTGTGACATTTTCTCACCAGATATTAAATACTTAGGGCACATCATAAATAAAGATGGTCGTCGGCCGGATCCAGAAAGAGCCAACGCGATCAGAAACATGCCGGCCACAGATAACGTTCAAGCGTTACAAAGCTTCCTCGGCCTAGCTAACTTTTACCAAGGGTTAATTAAGAACATGCAAAATTTGAAAGGACCTCTCAACCAACTTTTAAAAAAGGACAAACCATGGTAAGGGACCCCGGAATGCCAAGGCGCATTCGAGAAGATCAAGAAAACTTTTACTTCGGACCTCTCCCTCAACAATTACGACTCTAGTCTCGACATCATAGTCGCAAGTGATGCAAGCTCGTACGGCATTGGTGCTTGTATTCTGCATAAACTGCCAGATGGTTCGCGAAAAGCTGTGGCTCACGCATCAAGATCTCTACTTCCAGCTGAGAAACAATATTCCCAAATAAAGAAAGATACTCTAGGGTTAATATTCGCTGTGACAAAGTTTCACAGATATCTACATGGTAGACGGTTCAAACTGCAGACGGACCATAAACGTCTAATTACAACTTTTGGTTCTAAAAATGGTCTGTCAGTCTATACTGCAAATAGACTACTTCGTTGGGGAACAATTCTCTTAAACTATAGTTTCAAGATAGAGTTCCTAACATCCAAAAATATTTGCCATGCAGACAGTTTATCGCGACTCATTCCAAAAAATACAGAAGTCTTTGAAGACTATATCATTGCTACTCTAAGGACAAATTGTGAAATCAAAAACATGATCGTGAGTACCATAAGAGAGCCCCCAGTTACTTTGGCCGACATAAAAAAGGAGTCTCGAGAGGATGAATTCATTCAATCCATAAAAAGCAATAAAGACCCCAAGGTGCCTGAAGTTTTCTCCCTCTGCGATGATGTCCTACTATACAATGACCGCGTAGTGATTCCAAACAGCCTACAAAGAAAAATCCTCAGGGATTTTCACATGGGACATCCGGGGAAGAACCGTACGAAAAGCCTCATGCGCTGCTATGTTTATTGGCCAAACATGGACAAGGACATAGCAGACATGATAGAATCATGCAAAGGATGCGCGCTTGCAGCAAAAGCTCCAACCACGACGTGCCAACCATGGCCAAACACAGACCATCCATGGCAAAGAATTCATATCGATTTTGCAGGGTCTATAGACAACATGTACTACCTCATTGTTGTAGATAGCCACTCAAAATGGCCTGAGGTCCTACAATGCAAAAGAACAAACACAAACTGAACGATCGGATTTCTACACGAGCTATTCGCGCGTTTTGGCGTGGTAGATTGTGTAATTACAGATAATGGCACTCAATTCACATCAAGTGAATTTAGAGACTTTTGCAAGTCATATCAGTTGGATCACATTACAACGCCTCAGTACCACCCTAGGTCTAATGGCCAGGCCGAAAGTTTGGTGGACACTCTAAAAAGAGCTTTTAAAAAGGCACTAGGCACACCGACAGATAGAGCAATGCAACAGTTTCTGCAGGTGTATCAGATAACCCCTAATCCAAACACGCCTATGGGAAGCTCGCCTGCAGAAACAATGTTCGCAAGGAAAATCAAGTCTGTCTTCGACAAACTTATTCCACGGCAAGCAAAGTTAAAAAAAAAAACCGTATCGCCTCATAAGAAATATTTCAATCTGGCGATAAAGTCTTTTTCAAGGCTTACAAAAACAACATAACATTCATAAAACAAAGAATTGGCTAACTGGTCTATATTTCCAAGGACCGAAAAACACTCACAAACGCCATTGGAACCAGCTCAGAAAATGCCGTTTGAAGGAATAGGGGGAATCACTACAAAATTGCTGTGAAGAGCCGATCGACGTAATTTTCGATCACTTCGATCTCGACACGCCCCAAGTCTCTCCTGAAGTGCGACGCTCAGAAAGGAAAAGGAAATTTACTCAACCGCTCGACGTAAATCTCAAGAAAAAAAAAGTATTAACAGTTTTTTTCTTTTTTTCTCCTTTTCAAAGAGGAAAAAAAGAAAACTCTTGGAAGTGGGGTATTGTGAGACCGTAACATACCTACAACATGGGTTCTTACAGGACTATATAAGGTATGCGATATAACCCTCTAGGAGAAGAGGAGGAAATAGAGAGAGAGAGAGAGAGTATTCTAATACCGTATTATCAGCCGCGTGCGACTACCAATATTGGGCACTAACACATACTAAGCTATCTTTTTAACCTTTTTGTTTAATATATCTTTCTTACCTCTAATCCGTGTTCCGTGTTTTCCTTCCGTGGTCCCGACTTTGGGTCCACATCAGTATGCCGTGTCCAAATCTGCATTATATAATTAGTGTACTTTTTGTTGAATTCTTTCACAACTGCCTGCTGCACAATATTTTTTCAACTGTGATCATACATTAAGAAACTGAATGGCATTTCCATACCTGAAAAAATAAATAATATATTAAATATAGGATTCTGAGTT
>CAHIKZ030005063.1:3212500-3245000 GCA_903632075.3 Acanthosepion pharaonis
TTCATTTTAGGGCAACTACAGGAGTAAGCACGAGAGCATGACAGGGATTTATTTATTATCCGTTGATTTCACTAAGGCCTTTGATACAGTTTCATGGGATACTCTTTGGGTTAACCTTAGGAAGTTGCATGTCCCAGAAAGGATGTTCAGTATATTTACATCAGTGATGATGGCTTCGGTTAGATCCAGTGGACTGGTAACCGTATTAAATGTCTCTAATGAACGAACAAAATGTTATTTTCTTGCACCTCTCTTATTCGCTTTGTGTTTTTTTCTGTCATGCCGGAAACAGCATTTGGGATTATTAACGAATGTATGAGATTGATTTTAGGAAAAATGGGTGGGGGTTGTTCAACCACCAACGTTTCAAAGATAGAATTAAGACGATTGTGAAAACTCATTGCGACCTGCTGTTTGCAAACGATTACGCAAATTTAGGCCACACAACTGAGGATATGCAATGGATCGTTAACGATCCAATGCATCTAATGATTACAGTCTGTATAAAACGGAGCGTGTCCTAATGATTTCGATCATCATAAAACAGACCGTGTCCTAATGATCTAGGTCTGCATGAAACGGGTCGTGTCCAAATGATTTAGGTCTGTATGAAACGGATCGTATCCTAATGACTTCGGTCGGCATAAAAAGGATCATGTTCTAATGATTTAGGTCTGTATAAAACGGATCGTGTCCTAATGATTTAGGTCGGTATAAACCGGATCATGTCCTAATTATGTCGATCGTTATAAAACGGATCATGTCCTAATGATTTAGGTTTGTATAAAACGGATCGTGTCCTAAATATTTCGGTCGGTATAAATCGGATTGTGTCCTAATGATTTCGGTCGGTATAAAGCGGATCATGTCCTAATGATTTAGGTCTGTATAAAACGGATCGTGTCTTGATGATTTCGGTCTGTATAAAAAGGATCATGTCCTAATGATTTCACTCTCTATAATCGAGTCCTAATTATTTAGTTCGGGATAAAACGTATGATGTCCGAATGATTTAAGTCTGTATGAAGCGGATCATGGATTGATGATTTCGGTCGGTATTAAACGGATCAGGTCCTAATGATTTTGGTCGGTATAAAACGGATCGTGTTCTAATGATTTAGGTCTGTATAAAACAGATCGTGTCCTATGATTTCGGTCTGTATGTAACGGATCGTGTCGTAATGATTTAAGTCTGTATGAAGCGCATCATGTCTTGACGATTTCGGTCGGTATAAAACGGATCGTGTCCTAATGATTTAGGTCTGTATAAAACGAATCGTGTCTTGATGATTTCCGTCTGTAAAAAAACGGATCGGGTCCTAATGATTTCGATCGGTAAAAACGTTTCATGCCTTAATGTTTTCGGTCGGTATAAAACGGATCGTGTCCTAATGATTTAGGTCTGTATAAAACGAATCCTGTCTTGATGATTTCCGTCTGTAAAAAACGGATCGGGTCCTAATGATTTCGGTCGGTAAAAAACGTTTCATGCCTTAATGTTTTCGGTCGGTATAAAACGGATCGTGTCCTAATGATTTAGGTCTGTATAAAACGAATCGTGTCTTGATGATTTCCGTCTGTAAAAAAACGGATCGGGTCCTAATGATTTCGGTCGGTAAAAAACGTTTCATGCCTTAATGTTTTCGGTCGGTATAAAACGGATCGTGTCCTAATGATTTAGGTCTGTATAAAACGAATCGTGTCTTGATGATTTCGGTCTGTATAAAACGGATCGTGTCCTAATGATTTCGGTCGGTATAAAACGGATCCTTTCCGTATGATTTCGGTCTGTATGAAACGGATCGTGTCCTAATGATTTCGAACGGTATAAAACGGAACGTATCCTAATTATTTCAGTCGGTATAAAACAGATCGTGTCCTAATGACTTAGGTCTGTATAAAACGGATCGTGTCTTGATGATTTTGGTTGGTATAAAACATAACGTGTCCTAATAATTTCCGTCTGTATAAAACGGATCGTTTCCTAATGATTTCGGTCTGTATAAAATCGATCGTGTCTTGATGATTTCGGTCGGTATAAAACAGATCGTGTCCTAATGAGGTCGGTCTGTTTAAAACGGATCTTGTCCTAATGATTTTGGTCTGTATAAAACGGATTGTTTCCTAATGGTTTAGGCCTGTATACAACGGATCGTGTCTTGATGATTTCGGTCTGTACAAAACAAATCGTAATCTAATGATTTCTGCCGTTATAAAACGAATCGTGTCCGGATGATTTAAGTATGTTTCAAACGAATCGCGTCCTGATGATTTCAGTCGGTATAAAATGGATCGTCTCCTAATGATTTACGTCTGTATAAAATGAATCGTGTCCTAATGATTTCCGTCGGTATAAAACGGATCGTGTCCTAATAATTTCGGTCTGAATAAAACGGATCGTGTCCTAATGATTTCGGTCTGTATAAAACGGATCCTGTCCGACAGACTTCTTCTAGCCATCCTCCATCTGTTGCTCCAACTGTTTATGTTGAAGAAAAAGAACTTTCAATCCGTTTTCCTTTTAACCTAACTTGGCTTCATTGTATCCAACTATGTTAAGATAGATGGAAAAGTGTGTGCATGGTTGGAAAGGTCAGTTTTTTTTTTGTAAATTTATACCACCGCCTCTGGAATCCTCTTGATGATTTGTTAAAGGTGAATATTGATGTCTACAAGTTAGTAGTAATGACATTCCGAATCTATGGTGCAGTATCTTGGACTCTCTACAGACAACACATCAATCATCTTGATGCCCTCCACATGTGTTGCCTACGTACCATCTTCAACAGAAAACTGAGGGTTCATATTAAAAACAGTGAAGTTCTAATTAAAGGCCAAGAAAATCCAACTCATGTGTTCAGGACATATAATGCTTTATTATACAGTGTACGTTTTTGTTGTTACGTTCATAATGTTTGGGTCGTTGTGTCCTCTCGCCTTCTTCTGGGTTCTGTCGATCCGAGTAACTAAGAGAATTTTCTAATTGAACAATTTATTCAATCTACGATAGAACATTGTTCTTATTCCGCGCATATCTTGGTTGAATTTTCAATCATTACTAATCCTGTTTCCAGTGACGCTACGCCTATCTGTACTACCCAGACCAAGGATTGAACTCACAATTATCATATCACTAAAAGAATACTTTAATCTCTTAGTCTATTGTTTCATAAGATAATCTAATGGTCTAGATAAAATACATACCGCAAGGAAAATTGGTTCTCTGAAGGTGAAAATTGATATCTATAAGTCAGTAGTAATGACATTCCGAACCTATGGTGCTGTATATTGGACTTGATTCCTTTCACATGTGTTGCCTGCGTACCATTTTCAACAGAAAACTGAGTGATCAAATTAAAAACAGTGAAGTTCTATATTAAAGGCAATGAAAATCAAATTCAGGTACTTAGGCAATCTTTCTCATTTGAGCAAATAGCGGACATCCAAAATACCTCCTCTTTTGCCATTTTCTATCTAATAGTTAGTGTGGAAGGCCACTCTTTCATTTTAAAGATAAACTAAAAGATAATTTAAAACTATGCAGTATCCCCTTTACTTCCCGGGAAAACAAAGCATCAAAGCGAAAGAGATGATTGCCTCTCTTGCTTCTTATTCATAAAAACGTGGTAATGAGGCCGACTTGAATATCGGGAACAACTGCGTGCAAATATTAAAGCAAGTTGGCAGCATGCTGCTCCTCTCTTTGAAACAAATGTAACTTTGTCGCACACATTAATGCAGGCTTTGCTGTTCACTCACGAAAGTATGGGGCAGTTGACCCTCAACTGCTCGAGCGAAATGGGTTCCATCTGTTTACAAAACATCTGCAGGTCTCGGGACACACACGTGTGTTCATAGAACATGAACACTACATTATTTTACTTCATTTGCCGCCCTGTAAGAGAGACTCCATCATATATATATATATATATATATATATATATATAATGTTACGAACTTGTATCATATAGGTGTACCACGGGTTTAAACAAGAAAACGTTGGGTCCCTTCTCGGTCTTCACTCAGAAATGGAAGCGACACAAGGAAGTCAACGAAGAACAGATGCAAAACGATGGATTTTAAAATAAAATATTTATTTATAAATACATAAACAGGTAAAGAAAAGAAGAAAAAAATAATTTAATAAAGGGGAAGGGGACCATGAAAGAACAGAGGGTGCGAGCGAATACATACATATAAAAAAAAAAAAAGATCCAGCCAAGAGAATCAACTTCGTGTTGATATTTCCACACAAAATTCTGATTCGCCGAAGCGAGAGTTCTTATGTTAAAACAATATTTTGGTCGGCCGGCAATTTTCCTGGGTTCCTTTTCTTTCGGAAGTGTTCGGGGTCCACAGCATCTCGTACAGGCGTTTCGTTGGTCGATTCAGTTTCGTAGCAGTCCTTTCATGTTTACGGTATATGGATGTCTTAAACCCATGCTCTGTTCGAGATATTAGAACATCCAGGAATGGGTGTGTGTTGTTACTCTCTTTCTCCATTGTGAACTGTATCGAAGGTTTTATTGAGTTCACATGGTCGAGTAGAACACCATTGGAAAATTCGTAAACTTAAGGAATCAGCACATATGCTAGGCCACAAAAATCTCCTGAGCCGACCAAGCATAGAAATAAATACAATATGGGAACCAGTAATAAGGAGTGCCAGAGAAAAGCAATGATAACAACAAAGTTGCAATATGAGCTCTGGTAAAAACATGTAATGATAACAGCAAAATTGCAATATGAGCACTGGTAAAAATGGTTGTTGAAGACATTAGGTTTATAATACCCAGAAATTCATACCCAGGTATCCTCAAGGACACATGGCACAATGAATAAAGTTCGTTAGTTAGATCCAGTGACAAGACCCAAAGAGTGTGAGTTCAATACCCAGTTAAGGCAGTGGAGAAATTTTAGAGGAAAAATTAGCAGGAGATAACTGATAGTGGAACTAGAACAGTCTACCCCAGTGAGCGAAATAAAGGGTTCAGTTCGACATTTTAACCACCTGAAGAAGGACGGAGCGTACAACGGCCGAAACGTTGTGATAAGTATGGCGACAAAGATGAAAACAATAGTCCGAATAATGTAATGTACATAATATCTCAGAAATATAGGCAGACTCAGTGTTAATTACATTTACCGGCCTGAATGTTTGAGAAATTTAGTAGAAAATATGCGTTTCCCCGACACGAATCGAAGTTGTATCCCGAAAAGGAAACCGTCATTTGATCTGACGTACTATACCATTTAGCTACAGAGAAGCATCTGGTTAGCAAAATCCAAATGATTTTTTATTCTCGATCGATCATATCTGCTCATAAAACGTATCTTAACGTAAACAATGACAACATATAATAAAATAGATTAAGTCCGACAATTATTTCATATATTTTCTGTTTATACGTCATTTAATAGATACAATTTAAGTAAATGCTCTGTTTTTTTAATTAAATAGTATTAATTCCATTTACTGGCCAGAATGATCGATAAATGACCGTAGAAAACATGCGCTCCTCGGGATGTTTGTCGGATTTAGTCTTTTCATTGAATATGTTATCATTAGGTTACGTTTCGGAGCAGAAATGATATATCGAGAAAAATCATCGAAGATATCTGTTTATAAGCAGTAATTTAGACTTTGCTAACCGTAAAGTTCACTGTGGCTGAATGGTTAGCAGCACGCCTGACTATATGACGATTTTCTTATGAAATACAGTTTCCATTCTTGTGAGAGAACGCTTCTGTTTACTGTTTGTAATATACGCTTCGATCATATATGAGCGTTCGTGAAATATCATGGGAAATTTGTTGTTTAAAAAAAGTAATTTGATTTTGCTAACCAAACGCTTCCTCTATAGCTAAATGTTATAGCACGTCAGGCTATTTGACTGTTCCGTATAGTATACAAGTTCGATTCCTGTGGGTGAATACATATTTTCTATGAAATTTCCCAAATATTTTGGCCGGCAAATGTAATTAATACTGTTTATTATAAACAAAGCATATACTTCAATATTTGTATCTATAAATATAACTTAAAAACAGAAAATATAATAAAATAATTATCGGACTTAGTCCATTTCATAATACACACACGCACGCACACACACACACACACACACACACACACACATATATATATATATATATATATATATATATATATAACATTTACTCGACTTTTAATGTAACTTGGTAACAATAATATTTTAAAAATATAATGCGAACAGGGTTAGCAAAATAGAAATTAAAATTTATTTATATTTTTTATTTCATCTCTTTTTATTGTCTTTTCATTTTCTTTAAATACTAAATACGACAATGTAATCGATAGGAGGTATAAAAAAAACACTCACCATACCTAACATAGCCAATGAATTACAAGAAAAGATGGACAAAGAAAAAGTAACAGCGTCATGAAATTAAGCATTCACGTGTTAGCAGAAGAGATCTCACGTCCTTATGTCGCGAAATTGGATGGATGTGATCATATTGAACCAATACGATCACCAGTGGATTGATCTCCATGGCAACAAGAACAGCATAGCCAATGTACGGAAAAGAAAAAAGACAATAAGCTCTTCTGTCAATCGATATCACTCACCAAGAAACTGCATTCTTTAAAAAAAATATCCTATATTTTTTCTTGGTGCTTCAAGGTATAGCGCTAAAGATAAACAATGCAGACACTTTTTTTCTTGACGACAATCTGGGTGACTTCTTGCTGAAAATCGTTAAATTATTCGCTACGCTGAGTCTGATTATGTAATGAATGGTGACAAGAATTAACACTTTACCGCTAGTAAAGAATTGAGATAAAATTATAAAATATTTCGATAGACGTATTACGACACATTCAGCATGTTTCAAAGGCTCTGCAAGATAGAATTCAATCTATTCGAATCATTTGACGTTAGTTCTATGTCATCGCTTAGTCTTTTTATCAGTATACAAACAATCATAAGTTACGGAGCTTCATGGAATTAGTCTTTCCTCGCTAATATATTGACTACTGTGTGTTTACTAAAGATTAAATGCTTTCCAATATATACAATATATATATATATATATATATATATATATATATATATATATATATATAGTACAAGTAACTGATCCGTTGGTATATAATTCGTGTGGATCCTCCTCGAGATAAGATACCCTAACATAGGCCCCTCTCATTAACAAGGCGCCTACCTGGGACTGGCTCTGAATAATACATAAATAAGCGGTCGAAAACAAGTACTTAGTGACTGACGAAAGCCGTTAAGGGACGATTTGAAGTAGTCTATTCCGATGTTGAGGAATTATATATATATATATATATATATATATATATATATATATATATTATATATATATATATATATATATATATATATATATATATATATATATATATATATATATATATATATATATATATATATATATATATATATATATATATATATATATATATATATATATATATATATATATATATATATATATATATATATATATATATATATATATATATATATATATATATATATATATATATATATATATATATATATATATATATATATATATATATATATATATATATATATATATATATATATATATATATATATATATATATATATATATATATATATATATATATATATATATATATATATATAATGGACTCTCTCTTCGGTTTCGACGTATGAGGATCTGACAGCTTATTGATTCAGTTATGAAATTTTGTGCGATAATCTTAAGTGGCATTTAAACCCACTAGTGATTTACCAAGGAGGCTACATATGGAGCAAGTGTGAGAATTGTGAGATGAGATCACTGTTAGATTGGCTGACCTTTTATATCTTGCTCTCGCTTCTTGAAGATGAGTCAGACAAGCAGATTGAAAATTGCTGTGTCCACTAAAACACATTGATCTCCATTCTACCCGCTCCAAAGCTAAGCGCTCAAGGGTGTTATGTGGTATATTAGCTGCTGACAAGTTGCTTTTCAGCTCGTATTTGTATCCTAGCCATGGGCGTACTACATTCCTGTAGCCCTGATCTAACTGGCTGTACATTAGGATCTTGGTTGTCCTGTCATCAGACATTCTCAAGACATTACCAGTCCACCGTAACTGAGACTGTATGATAAAAATCTCGATTCCTCCAATATTACACCTGTTATACAGGTCTACGTTAGATGTCCTACCTTGAAGCTTAACTCCACAGATTGCATGCAGACAGCTTTTATGGAAAACATCTATCTGGCGTATATGGTACCTGTATGGAGTCCACGACTCTGAGCCATACAAAGAATGACAAGTACAACAGCTCTGTAAACCCGAATTTTCGTATCCAGTCGAATACCCCGCTCATTCCACAAGCGATGGCGAAATTTGCCGAAAGCAGTGGTAGCCTTTTATATATATATATATATATATATATATATATATAATGACATTTTTTATGTTTATACGTTCTTTTCATAGAACTTATAAAGATAAACAATGTCTTTAATATATATATATATATATATATATATATATATATATATATATGATTGTTTATTTGGCCAATTCACATATATATTTATAAAAATTACATAAAAAGCGTACTGGAACTGCTGTTATGTTTATTCAAATTTTCTTCTTTTCTGGACGTAAATTACATAGAAGTTGTCCAAATTTTTTGGGAAGACTTTCGGCAATTCTTTTACCCATTATCAAGGATGAATTTTATTTTTTCATTTTAACTGAATACATTTTACTTTTAATTGAATGGAACAAAAGATTAGGTTAATCACATGTATTAATCACATGTATTAATAATGTAATAATAGCGAATAACCTACTTAGTGCGACACACTTTACGACTCATTTTGCCACTCGCCTTCCTATGAGCTGATGTTCCTCTCATAACGAAGATTCTATTTACAATAGTACCGAGGGTTGGCTGTCTCTCTACCCGTTATTGGTCACCGCTAGTCTAGATATAACAAGGTGACTTTGATGAGCGACAACGAGGTTGAAGGTTTTCCATTTTCTATAATATATTATAAGTTTTACCCGTTTGCCGGGGTTTACAGCTGAAATATGTTTTTTTTAATGATTCATCGCATGAATACTTCGTTCTGCTTGCAATTATCGTGTATCTGCTTACATAAAATATGTTGATGTTTCCTTGTATAATATTTTTACTACTGGTGTCACGTATTTTTTGCAAGAATAATTTTATTTGTTTATCCATGATGTAGTTGGGAAAATTATTGTTAACTTATGTTTGTTTTGTGTTTGAGTTTACTCAAAATATTCTTTTTTTAGGAATTTGTTTTTTTTTATTATTTTGTATTACTGCTATTTTATATCATTCCTGGCATTAACTATCGTAGTTCAGAATACAAGAGTTAATAGTGTTGTTTTTTTAATATACGGATAAGTATTAAATACTTTGAATTCTATTTCTATATCAACGTCAAGTAATGGAATTTTGTTATCCATGATTAGTTCGTATGTAAATTTTAGTGCGTAGTTTTTTAAAAGTTGATTTAAGATTTATAATTTCGTCAATGTACCTTGTGTAGATTTGTGGTTTGTCTACTTTTGGAAAATTTTGTTTTCAACATGTGACATAAAATTAAGAGAACGCAGAACTTAATGTGTTTCCCATACTGACTCAGTTTCTATATGTGTTAACATTATGAACATAGAATGGGGCTTTTTTTATATATATATATATATATATATATATATATATATATATATATATATATATATTCATTATTATTATTAAGTAACTCATTTGGTGTTTTTTACGATTGGAAAAGCCTTTTGGGCAGACAGATTTTTGTCATAAAGCGATCGATATGAAACGTTAGGATAGAGCGTCGATACAATTAATTTGGAGAAGTGTATCACTTAGCTGAGTGGTGTTGGTTCAGTCATGGCTACTACATAATTTCGTGAGCACATCAAGATAGTGTGACTGAACCAACACTACTCATTTAACTGATAAACTTCTCCAAATTAATCTCTCTCTGTCTCTCTCTCTCTATATATATATATATATATATATATATATATATATATATATATATATATATATATATATATATATATATATGTTATAAAAGATTATAATAAAAACACACTGAAATCGCTACACAAAAGCTTTCATGTTGCAATACTTTGATTGTACTTCTTAAGGTCAGAATTAAAATTAAATTTTGTATGTCCTCATTAACCACTTAATTTTCAGATCTACGCTAAATAATAATATCTATGTTCAGAGTGTTGAGGTGGGTCAGTTATTTTTCTTGTCGTTATAAACTGGAACATAGTCCATCGTTGGAGATTGCGGAAAATATGGCAGCGATAAATGGAGCTTGGTTATAGACAAATATGGCATGTTGAATTGTTTGAAATGATGTTGAAGGGAGGGATAGGTTGATCAGACGTAAACTTAACAGAAAAGATATTTTTTATATTCAGGAAGTTTCTTAAAGGGACCTGTAGATAAAATTAAAATGTGGAACATCTATATAAGATATTATTAATAATAATAATAACTGGACGGCAGTACATAGCAAAATTAAAGCTGAATAAACAAACTAAGCTACTTAGCCGTAGAGGATAGACCATTATATACTCATAAATTATGGCTATAAGAAATGGTAATACGTAATTTTGAAAATTTAACTATATTTTAAGGTAAAAGATAAACCGTGTCGGCAATTTACAGTTAATTCCCTCCTCTAGTTCAATTGAGCTTTTTTGTCAGGAAATTTGATTAACTCTATTTTTTCTCGTAAACGTAAGAAGCACTGATCATTTAAAGATTTACAAGTCCTAGCTTTTTTTAATATTTTCCATTTTACCGTAGGGGTTTTATTTACCTCTTAAACTTAAGTTCCAAAAATATTTAGAAAAATACGTCCCATTTCTGTACGCGTTATTAGAAAAAGATAATATATGTTGGTCCCACCTAGTTTTAAAGGAATTCTTAGTACTCCGATATAAAATATTTTTCTGGGATTTTCTATACTAGAAATAGTGCTTAGATAAACAAGAGAATCTCTTTGACATTTGTTTTGTAATGGATATTCGTTATAATTTCTATAGTTACACTTGTTGGTATTATCTGGGTTTGTTGATTTGTAATGGCACTTATTACTTAGGTTTTTGTATTGATTTAAATTTTTATTATCATGTTTTTTAATAAGTTTTTCCAGATTATCGGTACAGCTATAACTTAGTTTTAGAGTATTTCTATTAATAATCTTACTGCGTGGATTATTTTTGGGAAAGCGTTTCTCAATTAAATGCAGAAATTTCTGCCATAACTTAGTACTAACTATTTGGTTAAATGGGGGTATGTACCAAATGATTTTTCTGCTTCTATTTTTATTTCTATTATCGCTGTTGTCATGTTTTATATATTTGATGCCGGGGCACTTATAACCACTATTTTTAAGGCAGTGCTCTAAAGTTTACTATGTTTGTAAATGATATATTCACTGGAAAAGTTATTGCTACACCTATATTCTATGGAAGAGGATATGTGTTTGATTACGGATGCAGGGTGGTTAGAAATTGGATTGGTGTTTATCATGTAGCGTTGGAATACATTATTAATTAGGTCTAATGTAAAATCAAAGAAATCTATTTTTTTTTTAAATTAGTATTGGTATTTACTTTAAGTTTGAGACTTTTAAATTTTCTATGTATTAATTTCCTTAATTTTTGTCAGCTTTAAATTTTGTAGTATTTTTCACCACCATAAGACCATCATCTCTAGATAATCCTGTATTATCAATGTTGATATGTTGGTGTGCACTAAGATTATATAAGATAAATAAACCAACAAGATCGGAAGACTCAGCAGAGTCTAAAGATCCCATTGAAATATCGAATCGGTCAACAGAGTTCTTCTGAATCCACTGTTCTTTGTTATGCATAAGAACAGATCTTGTACAGTTCATAATAATGTTAAGATTCTGATATATGATAAAAACGATTAAAGCAGTTGTTCGTTTAGCTAGTTTGATATACTGGATTATTACCCAACTTTTTCCAGGGATCTCTTTAGGATTTGCAATTTTCCAAGGGGTACTCTGATCTTTCCAACAAAGAGCTTAAAATTATTATGAACTGTAGAAGGTCTACGGGCAATTTTCGCCCGAGAGTGCGCGCTCGGAAAACATCACATTAAAAATCAACATTGTGTCAAACCCATACTTGTGAGGAGGACTTGGGTAATTACCGAGTTCAATGTATATGCAAAAATAAAAGAATTCATTTTATGTCCAGCAATACCAAAATTAACGTGAACTAAACTAAACTTCTTTACGCTTCACATCAAAATTAATATTTTTAACAGCTATTTTGTGAGAATATTGAAGAATAAAAGAAGCAACGTGATTTCTACGATAAGACACCAAATAGGATAATTCTTAAGCTTTCTTATCTGTATCCATTCGAAAAAAAATCTCGTCAAAATTCCTTATTGAACTAATAGAAGCTAATCCTATATATATATATATATATATATATATATATATATATATATATATATATGTGTGTGTGTGTGTGTGTGTGTGTGTGTGTGTGTGTGTGTGTGTGTGTGCGTGCGTGCGTCTCCTAGAATTGTAATATATTTACATGGTGCCTCCCACGACTGTGGATAACGCAGCAGCTTTCTTATTAAAAGTTGTTGCACGCACGGAGTAACTTTTGGTTTGATTGAAAAATGGCTCGCAAGTTTCAAGAAGAAATCGTTTTTTTTTTTCGTCAAAGAAAGAAAAACGTAAGTAATCGTATTATTAGCAATATTAATCTTTTATGTTTTTGATAGCTAGATAGCTAGATATATATATATATAGATAGATAGATAGATAGATAGATAGATAGATAGATAGATAGATAGATAGAAGGAAGGAAGGAAGGAATGAAGGAAGGAAGGAAGGAAAGCAACAGGGTTCCACAGATACGTAGTGACTTTGTTAGATATGAACAATCTGAGATAGATATGACTGATAAATATATATATATAGAGATAGATATATAGATAGATAGATAGATAGATAGATAGATAGATAGATGGAAGGAAGGAAGGAAGGAAGGAAGGAAAGCAACAGGGTTCCACAGATACGTAGTGACTTTGTTAGATATGAACAATCTGAGATAGATATGACTGATAAATATATATATATATATAGATAGATAGATAGATAGAAGGAAGGAAGGAAGGAAGGAAGGAAGGAAGGAAGGAAGGAAGGAAGGAAGGAAAGCAACAGGGTTCCACAGATATGTAGTGACTGGGTTAGATATGAACAATCTGAGATAGATATGACTGATAAATATATATATATATATATATATATATATATATATATATAGATAGATAGATAGATAGATAGATAGATAGGAACATGTTAGGATAGATAGATAGATAGATAGGAACATGTTAGGATAGATAGATAGATAGATAGGAACATGTTAGGATAGATAGATAGATAGATAGATAGATAGAAATCTAGTTTTGATAAAATGTAAAGGTTGGCCTGTTCGTGATCTGTTCAACCCCCTGGGAGTCAATGAAGAGAAAAAATATGTAATTAAAAGTATCTTTGAAATGATACCATCAGGTCAGCCATTCATGCACTGACTCACTTGAATAGTTTTATTGACTGATCTTCAGTTTTGATTTCATCATTTTTACATGCTTCATCCTCTCGACAAAACTTTTCTATGATCAAAGTTAATTAAGAATGCTGCAGTGTTGTGGCTCAATACAAGACACCTGATCATAATGGAAATGACTTTTTCTTTCTTTTATGACTTAGACCTGATTCTATTTCCTGCCTTTGTCCGTCTGGATGGATGTATCTAATGCCGACAACAAAAAAATAATGTAAGCTTATGACTTTCAATTCATCTAAATTAAATTGAAACTGAAATATTACTATTCACAGTTACTCTTCTACATAAAGAAGTGTTTATTGACACTCACATATGAAGTCAACACCGAATAGCGACAGTCTGTGTCATGGTTGAAAGCAATCTTCATACCTGACCAGAGACAAAAACAAGACAGAGCAGGTGTAACTATAAAAAGTGTGGAAAGTTTAGCCAACCCGGAGAGAGGTGATATTCAGTTTTATGTTTGAATGCAATCTTCAGATCTTTTAACCTATATATAAATCATAAGCCTAAATTTTATCACTATATATATATATATATATATATATATATATTGTTGTAGCATACCTACAGACAATAATGGATATGTCCTCATTAACATAAATACAGTAGTAAGTACTGCAAGTAGGTTTGCAGTTGGAGATTTGTCTCCTGCAGTGCTGGTCAAAATCTCTGCCTCCGAGCAGATAGGATCCCCAGATAATGCAATGTCGAAGGGCAGAGTCTCGTCTCGGGAAACAGCTTCCCTACAGCGTTTTATACGGGAAAACTTTGGCCCAGACTACGGCCTCGGAGACCCCACATTAAATTCGGCCCTGTATCACATGTGGAGCGGTTGATAGATAGTATGCTGTCAGAAATTCGTCTCCAGCTGTAATGTTCAAACTCTCTGCCTCTGAGCAGAGAGAATCCCCAAATGACATGATGTCGAGGTGCAGAGTCTCGTCTCGGGAAACAGCTACCGAACACTGTTTTATACGGAGTCTAGGGGGAATTTATGGTCGAGCCTACGGGCTCTGATACCCCACATTAAATTAGGCCTTGTGTCACATCTGACCGCGTGGGGTGGTTAGTAGTTATCCTGCAGTTAGAGATTCATTGTGGAATTCACTTGACTCACTTCTAATAGTTGACTACTTCTTTTTCTATTGTCGGATCTATATCCATATATTTGCTTACATACTGTCTACTGGAAATACAAACCTAAATTCACTTTATAACATATTAACATTAAAACAGCATAATTGTATATAAGGACTTTTGTTTGTTTTTTTCCGTATATATTTTTTTCATATATATATATATATATTCGTTGGGGTAAGTTAAAAAGTGCTTAATGCAATTCGTGGGTGTACAAACTAAAAAGGCTGGCTTTCTCTCGGAATTTATGGGATTAGGAGATTATTATATCCTGACAATCGTATTCAATTTTTCGCATATGTTACGCGCTTTGACCGTCGTAGGCAGGCATAAAATAGAAATAAATACAATAAAATAAATAAAGAATAAGATCTGGCAGCAAAAACATCAACAGCAGCAGCAATATGAAAAGCGAAGTCTTAGTGAATTCAATCAAGCCTGAGTGCAGCAACAACTCTGTCACCAGCTTGTTATAGAAATTTATGGCTCTAATTACTAGGTTTAAATTTTTTTTTCGCACGAGACAATAGCCTCGTAAATGAAAGCGTTGACCCAAGAATTTGCTGATAGTGGATGTGCCCAAAATTCAAATTTCAAATGAGAGACAATAAAAGTACAAAACTTAAATATCTGGGAATTGTTCTAACAGAGGACGGGAAGTGTGAGGCCGAGATACGAAGACGTGTTGGGATGGACAAAAATGCATTAATAATAACTGAGTATTAAGAGACAAAATCATTTCGTTAGAAACAACGAAAAGTACACAGAAACGTTGCGTGATATCTGTCCTTCTGTATAGCAGCGAATTCAGGAAAATCTGGTCAAGGATGAAGGCGAGACTTGAAGCAACAGAAATGTAGTTCTACAGAAAGATGCTCAGGATGACATAGACCAAACAATGACGAGGTTTAGGAAAAATGGTAAGAAAAAGGAAACATCAATTTCTGGGACACGTCATGAGGAAGGAGATCTTCGGAAACCGGACACTCACAGAACAGATTCTAGAACAAGACGGCCAGAGTAAAGCTTTGTGTAACTTACATGACGAACTTGAGTAAATGCATGGTAGAACAGGATTTAGGAGAATTTTTTTTAAAAAGAGAAAACATATTAAGAGCTACAATGAACAGGATACGACATGAAGAGAGACGACACATAAACTAATGATAATTTTGAGTTGCATAGACCTTGTCCCAGTGGAAATAAACGTGAGCTATAACTTAGCAGAAATAAATTGGAACAAAGCGGGAAATCCCATGACAAAAGAGAGAACGGAAAAGATTCTATTCCCCATAATAAAAATAAAATTATCTGAATCAGCAAGAGGGAAAAAAGACTGATAAGTTGTAATAACAACAACAAAAAAGACGAAGACTATCGTCTGAGTGTGAAAAGCAAAAACTTCTTTTCTTTGAATAGTTATAATTTGTAAGCCTCGGAACAAGTAAACATTATGTTGGTTGAATAAATTCAAATTTAGGAAGGAAATCACTGTTAACGGATTTTAATATTAGACAACACGCCACAATTCAATTACATCTGAAGCGTTAGTATTATTTACACATGAAAATAGAAAAGAAAAATTCTCTAAATATTACGACTGCTTTTCACTAAAACAACAATATTTCGATAATTACTGATTATTTGTCTCTGAATAGGCGTATACACAATTGCAAATATTATCTTACCTACTCACGTATATATATATATATATATATATATATATATCGTCCTTGGTATGACGATAAACTACATCCCGTCGCATCCATGGTAAGACGATAAACTTCGTCCAAAAGCAAGGCCTCTGATCAGGAGGCTTTGAGGAGAGTAGAACCATCTCTTAATTGCTGGTGTTCCCAGGTCCACCTTGACTCGGGGTGGTAGAACCTGTTAGGGTCCCAGCTATGGGCAAATAGCTAAAACTTAAACTGAGGTAAAAGGCGTTATGAAAGTGTAAAAATAGGTTTTAATGCCAAAATACTTTTAAAAAAATTACCAGCAATTCGTATTTGAAAAAAGCATATTACCAGAAATAGATTTTTGACAAAACAAAATATTACCAGGAAAAAATGTATTCAGCATTAAATAACCCATTGAGGTTAATATGCCGTAAAACAAATCAAACCATATATATATATATATATATATATATATATATATATATATATATATATATATTATGTAATTATTACCAATGAATCAATACCTCAAAAACTGACTCAATGTAAGAATAATTCTGTTAATGAATTCTCATGTGCTTTGAGGGATTGTATCTCCGATACTCATAATCAATAAACATCATCAAATTTATACATTGGCCATACATCATCACACCCTTCCGAGGTTGTTTTATTACGACATTTTATGTAATCCATGCATATATCGATCAGTATATAATAAGTGACCAAACTATAATTGGCGCAAGGTAAGTTTTATTGCATAAAATCAAAAATAATACAAAAGATCTAACTAAAATTAAGTAAAATATCTTTCTCTATAAGAAACGGTATACCGAAATGTGTATAAAATAATTTAATCTTATAAATGTTCGATACATGCTTTTTTTGTGATGTCAATGAACATTCGTTGCCACTTTTGTAATGTCATCGAATACTCGTTGTCACTTACGTAATGCTCGTTGTCACTTACGTAATGCTCGTTGTAGTAGAGACTTTGTAATCGCAAATACAACTATAGTACGCCGTTTAACACTGCTGGTGTCAGACGCCTTTGAATACCACTCGCATTAATAGTACTTGCTCGATAATTGATCCGAATAGAGAATAGTGTAGAGAAGAGAATAGTGAATAGCGGTCCGTGTGGTAATAGAGGATAGAGGAGAAATACCGATACGAATAGTAATAGAGGATAGGTTAGAAATGCAGATCAATTAGACACACGCTACCTCCCATATATGCGTTTCCTCTATGATCACGTGGTCTACTTAATTCAATAATAGGGTCGCCTGTGTTTGCTCACTGGCGATCTACGTTCAAACACTAAATAACTCTTTTTCGTTCGATAGTTGTAGATTCGTTTTACACTGAATTTAAGGATTCCAGCAAAGTAAAAACATTGCAATTTAGCCAAATCAATTTTTCTTACGTGAGGTATCCTTCGGTCTCGAAAAACCTTGGATCTGTGCCCAAAGAGTTATGTTTCATCTGTTGATAGCGGTGCAGCAACTGTTATGGTGGTACAAGCCCAAGCGGGATGAGTCAGTCACGATTGCAACGAAGGCATGTGAAGACGCTCTCCCCTGATGTAGACTTGTTGTTTTCTTTCCGCTACTTCCCGGCAGCAAGCCTTCGTTTTTCCCCTTTTCGCTCGAGCCCTCCGTGTAAATAGCATCTTCAGCGTCAGCGATCGTTCGCGACGTCTTCCCACTTATCAATATCCAAGACAATCGACTTCCTTTTGCAGATGCCCTTGAAGCGAAGATGTGGTCGTTCTCGTGCCGCCTTGCCCGTGGTCTGTTTCCCATAAAGAAGGACTTTTGGAATCCTCCCATCCGACATACGGTGCACATGTCCAAGTCAGTGTAGCCGGCGCTGTTTGAGAAGGGCGTATAGGTTGTATAAGTGGGTACGGGTGAGAACTATGACATTGCTGACACTGTCAGATCAACTGATACCCAGAACGAATCTCAAACAGGTAAAATGAAAGGCACTGAGGCGTCTCCTCTGTCTGGAGTAAAGATTCCAAGTCTCGCTACCGTAGAACAGCACTCTGACGACGCATATCCTATAGACTGCAATTTAGGTGTTCATAGTATGTTTTCTATTCTCTCAGACTCTCAAGGTCAGCCTCACAAAGCGGTAATCTTCCTTACCATTACTGCTACCACCTATTTGATGAAAATTAGGGTGATAGCCAAAAGTATTCTAATATAACAGGAAAAACATGAACTTTGGACAATTTATTAATACGTTTAATTCCAATGTACAAAATCTTATTCAGAAATCGCAAAGATGCAATAAAAAGTTGAATAGACATACCATTTCGGAGTTATTTCATAAAAGTTCTTCATATATATATATATATATATATATATATATATATATATATATATCCTCAAAATATCTTCCAATCATCCGATCAATATATGCCCATCACAAGGAAGAAATAAATTGTTCAATAGACGAGCAAACGCACATTACATAAACACACAAGAATTATACATAAGAACTTTACTAGAGAAGGCAAATGCACGTGATGTCGCTGATAACAGGTGCGGGCTAGGTAAAATAAAGACGTGCTTAAATTCTATGAACATCCATGTGTCTCCCGAAGACTGTGAGTGTTTTACAATCGTTAAGAGAGATTGAACATTTGGCAGACTCATTTCGCACAACAATCTGGGCATCAATGGCTAAATGTTTTCGCAAATGAATATCAAAGCCACAATGTTAGGTAAGGCTACTAATGTGAGGAGGAGAATGCTGCCAAATTTTATTTAATATAAATTTAAATTTAAATTTATTTAATATTTTATTTAATTGATCCCGACCTTCAAGTCGGTCTCGCTCAACGTAATCCTCAAATAGATCTTGCGCAAATCAGGCCCAATCGAATGGTCCATTTTACTGCTGGGATAACATAAACATATTTTGGCGGGAGAAGTGGATGCGTAGATATGGATCAATATTGTGTGCCCTATTAGAACCAGTACATGACAGAACGGGGCCTTGTCGGCAACTGCGGGCCAACCGCAATGTGTAAGACCGCAGCATCTGATGCTTATCTTTAAGGGTTCAATTAGATATCAAGAAACTTAATCAAGCGTTGTGTCTGCTGTCATCGTGGGTTTTCTACCCACCTATATCATAGAATTCTAATGGACGCTGAAATAAACTACTCAATATACATCTGATACTTCTTATGAAGTATTATATGAAATATTGTCACTTGTCTCCTACCACATAGAATTTTAGCAAGACAGCTCTGATCACATCCATTAAAGATTCGTGGTCGACGACTGCGCTGTTCACAATGGGCGCTAATGCATTCCATTAGGTATTCCTGATACTCAAGTCACACCAAAAACATCAGAAAATGGAATGTTTCATCCCTCTGTCACACACTATTATGTACTCATGGGCACTAATGATCGAGACAAGCGTCTATCCCGAAATTATCATATCTCTTCGGTAATATAACGCATGTGACAAAAAAAGATTCCTCAGAAAAGAAAGTCCCACTTCATTTTTCATTTCTCGTCTATTTGGTAAAGGACGCAGTCGTGTCCAAAAATTCCGGTTTGTAAAATCTTTATCATTATTCTTCTATTTGGTCAAAAAGCCTTATTAAAAGGCAATATGTATTATCAATCTTATTATGAATTTTATTATTTTGTTCTTGTTTTTTTTTTTATTATCTCGATTGTTTTTCACCAGGCAATTATATATATATATATATATATATATAGATATAGCATTTGGGGAGCATCCCTCATTTATACAGGTTTCGTTGAAAACGACTGACGAGTTGTGGTGTTTGAGTTTGTAATATAATTTCTCATGCGTTTGTATATGTTTTTTTTTCTTTTTAGGACATAAATTACATAGAAATTGTCCGAATGTTTTCCAAGCGATTTCAGCTATACTTTTAGCCATTATCGAAGATGGATTTTATTTTACCTTTAACTGCTTTTATGTATTGATTGCCAGTAGTCCTTTTTACTTAGTTTTGTAAATCGATTATCGATGAAGTGCCATAATTTTCTGTAATAATCCGATTTGTCTAAAATTACATAAATATTGCATTTATCAGCTCTTCTGACGATGATATTAGGATTGTTTTTAAGTTCTTTTCCAGTAGTTTTGGGTTTTTTGGAATGCCAATATGGCTATTGCTTGTAGTACGATATTTTAGACTTTCTGCCTTGAGAAGATCTCTGAGGTTTAGATGGAGTTTTATTAATTTTTTTTTTCATTTTCCTCCTAGCATAATGACTGGTGCAAGATTTTGATTTCAGTTTACTTTTTAAGGAGGTCAAATTTAGGCTTACAATTTGGTCCTAGATTTAAGAAGTCCTTCTTGTCATCTGTTAGTTTATTACTGGATAGGTTTATATATTTATTACTATTGTTGAGAAGTAGAATATTTCCTTTGTATAAGTTGCAAATATTTTCGAAATTATCTGTCGGTGTTTAAGTTCATTATTAGTACTTAGGTTGATATGGCATTGTACTTCATTATCTTCGAGTTCGGTCAAAGTGTTTTTAAGCATTACATTATGTTTCTTTGTGTTTCTACCGGAAAATGTAATTTAAAAATTGTGTATTTGGGCAGCAATCCCTCTTTAATGCAATTTTCATTGGAAACGACTATCAAGGAACTGTGGTTAAATTTTTATATAGTTTCTCTTGTGTTTGTATATATATATATATATATATATATATATATATATATATATATATATATATATATTTCTTTTCGGGCATAAATTATATCACACAAAAGGTATTGATTGTTCACTGCGAAGAAACTGACCATAATTGTGACATAGGGAATGCTACTTTGATTAAAAGAGAAAATAATTCCCGAAGACGAAAATGTCTTGTATGTGACTTGATCGCTGGTTCAGCCACGGTAAATATGCGTCAAGGCTCTTACAATATGTCACCATTCTTGGTAGATTTCTTGTTGTCACAATGTGGGATATTCAAGAACAAGGGTGATGGAGAGCAAAAGAATACAGATGAATTTGGGTAGACTGAAAAAGTATAATTTCAAAAATATGCTTTCGAACATATTCTTCCAAAACTGTTGAAACTGCCATTGTCTCTCGTCCTGTGCGTATATGTAGACATGGCAGCATCAACAAAACCTAGTCCAATGAAACGCTACCGGATGAAACGCATCACAACAACTTTTTTCAAAATTATTATGCTCCTTCAATTTTAGTTTTCCCCGCCCCCATCTCTCTCCCCCACCTTGTCCTTCCTTTTCTCTCCCTCCCTCTTATTCTGATCTTTAACATTAGATCGTCTATGGTGTGTGTATGTCACCACGAAATGTATCTTTAATGTATTAGACATCAGACAACATTCATATTTCCCCCTTCCACTCGCCTCTAGTGAGAAAAAAACCCTCTCTGTTAAGTTTTAGTCTCCCACCTTCTCCGTCTATTACCCCTCTCTTTAACACTAACATTCGTCCCACACTCTCATACTTACACTCTCTCCAAATTCTATTTTTATTTACGGAGTTGTTCTTTTCTGTGTTCTTTTTGAATTTGTAGGTCTGATGAATTATGACCATGGAATATTAGTGTTTAAGCCTTTTTATTATATATATATATATATATATATATATAATAAAAAGGCTTAAACACTAATATTTTTAAATAAATAATTATATTTTAAATAAATAATTATATTTATGCTCTACTTTTGTATCGAGCACTATTTTTTAAAAATAATAACTAAAATACTAAGGAACTTTGGATTACTTACCTAACCAGTTCCTTCCTATTTTCTATATATTTTCACACACACACATATATATATATATATATATATATATATATATATATATATATATATATATATATATATATATTCATACATGTTTCATTAAATAATATAGTATATATGTATTTCGCATTAGAATCAGATGAGAAAGTAAGAAATAGCTGCCTTCTATAGTTGCAGCTCCTCTTTATCAGTTATAAGACAGAATAGGAAAGAAAAGACTAAATTCTCACTTATACAAATATTTAAGTACAGTGTAACCCGGATATAAGAGACCAGGATATAAGAGAAATCCGGATATAAGAGACTTCTTCTCCGGTCCCGACAACTCTCATATATCCGGGTTACACTGTAATAATGAATGCTAAATATTTCTGAATTCGTATAAAAGCAGTTCTCGTACAAGTTTATATCTGAATTATATTTTTCATAAATTCTGATACGGTCAATATTTATGGACTACTCTTAGAATGCCAAGATTGACAAATCGATGTTGTTGTCGAATGCGGAGAGACAAATAAATTTCAGAAAAAAAAAACAATTCGTATGTCACTAATTAATGGTTAGACATTTGCAAAGTAAATATGAAGTTTTATTTCGTCAATCAAACCAAAAACTTTGTATGACATATTAAACACTCATCACAAACCAATAACCAAATACTTTCAACTCTCTAGCACATTAACCTCAGCCATTTTTTGATATCGTTCGGCTGTGTTCAAATTTATTCTAATCAATGCTTTCTTTAAAAGCATTCATTAAAAGGAAAAAAAAACGGAAAAAAAGTTGTGTTCGACAATTTACACAAAATCGATCCATTCGGATCTAGCACACGACAATCGGGTGTAATTCTGCAGCTGAGTCTCACTTCAGCCGGAGGCAGGCCAATTTTCCCACTCTGAAAAGATATAGGTGCTAGTAAATTGAAGCAATTTTTTTGGTTTCTCATTACGTTCAGCACATGGGAACAATGCTTAATGATATCAAATAAATCGGTGGGCGGGGGAGATAAATGAGAGATCTTATAGGATTTATCTTTTCTCTCTTGAAAGAAGATAAGAAAAATTTGAGTTTGCATTCATGGTTTCAATTGCTCATCAAATACTCCATCAATAATTTCCTCACGATGACTGGAAGAGAGCAAGTTACAACTTCATCCTTTAACATAAATGGACGTTTGCTTATTGCCTAAAGTCAGATAAACTTTTTTAATACCTTATCTAATGAAAATCAATATGACGATGTTTTTCCATTATTCTTTTTTCTTTTTATTCATAAAAATTCTACTTTGTGAGAGAAAGATCACCTTTTCGTTCACTATATTTAATTTTTTTTTTACTCTCGTGCGGAAAAAAAAATATGTGAATACTTTTACTGTCTGTCTTCAGCCCTCGACGATAAAAAAAAATCAAATGACAATACGTTTTTTGTCTGATAAATTATTTTGAAACTGTCAGTTCTAAGAAAAATAAATTGAAAACAAGGAATACATTATATTCTTTGCTTTAGGACAAATGTCTCCGAACTTGTTATTATCATAACGATTCGGTATTCTTCACGAGGAATAGCCAAGTGGATTAAAGCCATTGTTTTTTGGGGGGTTTTTTGTGGGGGGGGGGGGTTACAATTATGTTCACTTTGTTCAAGACCCAAGAATCCTTCCTGGTAGAGGATTATAGAATAAAAGGCACAGTTTATGGGGATATGCGGGGAAGACAACAGTTGACGCTAGGTTTGAACAGGTCAAAACTCTATTGATCGCGGAAGCATCCTTTTGGGCGAAGACTCCACAAAGCAGCAGTTTGTGGGAAAAAAAAGCTTCTGCAATGGAACTTACAACTCTCCAATGGATTACGAAGGGAATGAGGGTGGTTCGCTACAGTGGGCGTGGCATGGCGAGTCTTCGACGTGAAGGTTAAAGCTTGTCGAACTAAGGAATGTATTTCATCTGAAATTTTTCCATGGAAATAGCGATATAGCAATGAGATGCTTGCAATGTTTCCGTCTGTGGGAAAGGGACTGTAGGGTGGAAAATAATTCATCACCCACAAGGACGCGGACTCTATCGAAACTGGAAAGTGAAGACGGGGGAGGTCCTCCCCAAATATGACAGCTACTCCATTTTTGGTCTGATCTGCATCTTATAAAGATCGAGGTATAAAGGTAGATAGCTACTGGAGACAGAAACTTACTATTCCGATGCAAGGAAGAGATAATTTTTTTCAATATCTTTAGAGATGGGTCGTATGTACAATCACATGCGGTTGGTGTGGATTTTGTCTCAATAGGCACTCAAGACCCTGACTATGTCTGAGAGAACACCCGTTTGTCGCGATAAGCGAAAATTCAGATTCCCCTTCAGCGATGATGGAATGTCACTGATTTGGTTTCTGTGGCATTAAATGCAATCAGATAATTACCACTCTCCCATTGAGCTGTTAAAGCTAGAACAGAGGAGAGATCAGCTGTCAGGCTCTAGCCATCTAGAATTTTCAAGGTTCACCACATACCGTTCTATCATCAGCATAGATATTTACAAAAGATCGGAGTATACTCTTAGGTAGATAATTTATTTAAAGTAGAAAGGTGGTTGGGCTGAGAAGCGAACCTCATTAGACGCCTGTGTTGATTGCTCGGCTCCGGGAGGACTGGATGTTAACAACTACCTTCAGGGATCTACTCGTTAGGAAGGGTTTGGTAATTGAGAAAACACTTCCAGTGATTCCATAGATAGCGAAAATGTGTAGTAACCCTCTATGCCACACATTGTCAAAGGCGATTGAAATATCTAATGAGATTTACATTGAGATATATTTGTTGTTTAGGGCATCTCTGATTTTGTGAGTAATGAAGATTAGAATGTCAGCAGGGGATCAAAAAAATCATAATCCGTACTAATTATCGTGCAAGATATTGCCCCTAATGAGGTGATAAATGACCATTATAACTTCACAAAGCTCACTATTTACATTATTCGGACTATTGTCCTCATCTTTGTCGCCATATTCATTACGACGCCATATTTATCACAACATTTAGGCCGTAGTACGCTCCGTTCTTCTTCAGGTAGTTGGAATGTCGAACTGAACCATTTATTTCGCTCAGTTGGGTAGACTGTTCTACTTCCACGTGCCATGTTTAATGGATGTCAGTTATCAGTTATCTCCTGTTAATTCCCCTCTCCAATTTCTCCACTGCCTTAACCGGGTATTGAACTCACACTCTTTGGATCCTGTCACTGGATCTAACAAACGCCTTTATCCAATGCACCATGTGTCCTTGAGGCGTTGGTTAGATCCACATCACTTTCTTTATTAACAGTTAATTGACATCATGTCTTGGGTAAGATATTGTAGTAGATTTCCTTCTCTAAGGTTTTAAATTCAGTAACACTTCTGGATTTTCGTTGTGGTGTAATGGATATGGGCTCGGAGTGAGAACACGGAGAGCTGAGTTCGAATTCCGGTTGAGTTTGTTAGATTCACTTACACGAAAATGCCCTTGAAACAGGTATTAATCTATCTCTTTTCTCCCCCAGCTATAGGTTGAATAGCAGGGCAGACTAGGTTCTTTAACCTTGGTTGGCAACTAATATACCACAGAAAGAAATGGCAACCTACCGCAGGAAAACATCTGCCTCGTCGAAAGATACATGATCATCCAAGCGTGTATCACGTAAGCCACTTAACTAACTGACTGAATACTTCTTT
The DNA here is from genome assembly GCA_903632075.3 of Acanthosepion pharaonis. Lineage (NCBI taxonomy): Eukaryota > Metazoa > Mollusca > Cephalopoda > Sepiida > Sepiidae > Acanthosepion > Acanthosepion pharaonis. The sequence continues at coordinate 3,238,525 of CAHIKZ030005063.1, forward strand.
CAGACTGGCTGCAAACTCATTTGTGATTGATTATCAACCCCTTGAAGATTATTTAAAATCAGGAAATTTGAACTCAATTCGCAGTATTTCAGTTTTGACGGGGACTACCTCTGCGCAACAATTGTCTTAATGGAGCTGATTTTATATTTAGCTAATTTAAGTTGTGCAGTCAAATAATTTTCTTTTCAAAATGTAATTTTCTTAAATTTTTCCAAGCCAGTTACAATCTTTCTTTCATTGATTACTATTTTTGTGTTTCGCCTCTATCTATCAACTTGCTGCTGAGTGGGGAAGGTATTCATTTTCGTTTAATCTTCCAGCTCCCGAGTTTTTTTTCTCTTTAATTAATTCCTTTCTGATACAATGAAAAGCAGTGCATTTATATGCCATTGCAGGTGGCTTGTAAATACAGCGAATTCGGTTCACAGGATTCTTCTCGCTGAAGAATTCATTCTATATTTTTAACATTGGCACTGTATGATGTTAATTCATTTGTCAATAATCTTTTGATGAATCTGTATATTTGACCAGATTCTTCAGATTCTTCAGATTCTATTTAGTCGTATGCTGGAAAATTAAATGTCCTAACGTTTCTTTTCTTCTTCACGTTTATGATAAGATCCAGTCCTCTGGCTTGAAATTAAATACTGATGATAAAAGATCTACATTCTGGAATATCTCATGTGCTACTGCGTAAACATGTTGATATGCCAATGGCACAAAGGCTGAAACGAGTAAAGATTAAGGAATCGGTCAAGAGAAATGCTCGCAGATCAGAAATATCAAAACAGACGCAACAACAATTAGTATTAATCAGCTCCTGTTTGACAGAACCATTCAATTGTTTACAGCAAAATGACGAGCAGTGAGCGGGATCAAGAACAATTACCGGGTGAATTAGCTCCTAATTTGGTTATAACTACCTTCATGACCTTTTTCATTTATTTGCATCCAAATACCACGCCCCCTGTTATTTGGAGATGCACGCCTCCAAATCTAGTACAACATGGATGCAAACGAAGAATGATTCCCAATCCTTTTGATAATGAAATCTTATGGATAATTTGAAATTATACAACTTTTTTTTTTTTTTTGCTGCAGATAAAATATAATTAAACATTTCACATTATAAAAACTTCACAAAATTAAACATTTCAAAATATAATACATACATATAATACATAATGTATATATACAGGCTGTCCACAAAGTTCATGTGGACTTTAAAAAATTTCTAACTTTATTTGTATTTGCGATAGAAATAATCTGTAAAAAAATGTTAGAAAGTTTAATGTACCTAGTTTTAAGTATAGCTAAAATAACTAATGTTATTTCAGGCATTACTCTAAATCAGTTCGCAAATGTTTTCCGTGAACTGCAAAATCGTTTTACCCTTTGTATTGCTAATGATGGAGGACATGTGGAAACTTAAATAAAATTTCAACAAACCTTAAAAAATATAGATTTACTTCTGTCTAATCCTTTTCTACAAATTATTTCTATCGCAAATACAAATAGTGTTATATTTTTAAGTGCACACAAACTTAATGGACACCCTGTATATATACATTTCACCCGAAGCAAGGCAATAAAGTCTCTAAGACTTTACTGTGTTTGAAATAATATGAGAAAACGAAAAAGAAAAACTTATTAAGAGCAATAAAAGAACAGAAATTAAGGACGTAAAAGATAGCCATTGACATTGCATGTAGATTTTTGAAGATTAAAGTTGACAGGAAATCAAGAAACCAGAAGAGAGTTCCACAAACGAGATGTGCATGAGAAGTGGTTAACATAAAACGAACGTCCATATTTAGTCATTTAAACTGTAAAATGATGAGACAACTGCCAATCTAGTATTTAAGATTAAATTCGTAAAGGAAGCACCACAGACGAAAGTTCTTCGGAACAATTACCACGAAACTATTTATGGAAAAGGCACAGGGAAGTTACGAATTTAGATCATTCATGAGGGCAGGCTTTATTTAGTTTTAATTATAACGTATGTATTCAACCTTTTCCTGGACAGTATTTGGTTAGCGGATTCCGTTAAAGTAGGAATAACGTTTTCGTTTTTGTGTTGTAATCTGTTTCAAGGCAAAATATTAAAAAAATAGATATTTAATTGTCTATTAATAGTAATATTAATTGTTTAAATATTTTCACTGTTTCCAACACATAAAATTGAGATTATGTATTCTTTAAATTTTCAGATACTGGGAGTGAAAAGACTTCAGAAGGAGCCGGAAACCCAATCTTAAGTTTGAAATAAGGAATAAACCTCTACTCCTGTTCAGTGTCGGACTTTCCGTCAACTGTTAAAACACTTCTCTGATATTGAAATTTTTGTACATGTTTGATTGTGGTTTCTGTAAATTGTAATTTGTATTTGCGGCTCATTCTTTTGCTAACATCCATGCATTCTGTCTTCTTGCAGCTGATGTTTAATGCTTTCTTCTCGCTTTTCTTCACTTCCTTTTGTAGGAACCAAACGTGACCAATAATATTTAGAACTTGCTGGAGCCAATAGTTTTTTTTTTTCAGCTAAAACATTCGTTGCTAGGACTTGATCACTTGTAGAACACCAAATATGATATGCTGCTTAGTCGCGTGGTATAATTTTTCCAATCTGTCCATTCTATTGAGTATAAAAAGGGAAAAGCCAGAAGCAACGTATAAAGAAGTATTATTGGTCAGATGTTGTCATATGGTTCATCTGTCTTTGGTTAGATTTTTTTTTTTCTAGAAAGGAAGGAGTGAGTCTGAATTGATATTACGGGGAAAGTCACGATTCTTTGCTGGAATGTTCTCCGTTGCATATTTGAGGTATTCGGCGTTACATTTGTCTGGTCCAACGCTTTTTATATTTAACAACTTCGCAGTTTTCTTATTTATCTCGTTCTCCTGACAATGTCGTGGGGGGCATATTTTTAATGGCGTCATTCTACTCTGCAAGGAGCTTTTCAGAGTAGTTGGTCGTTATTTCAGCTCGTTTCTTATCTCGACATACAATTATTTTCCCTTCGTCTTTCGACTTCTGTGGTTTTTTGACCCTCTCTTGTGTATTTTAGATACAGATTTTTTCCGATTCCCAAAATATACACCTTTGCTCAGTTTTGTATACCAGTCGACAAAAATCTCTGCCGAAAAGAAGTATTCGTGCTTTGCTTGGCCATCAGCACTTACATAGCCGAGAGTTTAGAGCACTTCAAATCCAGTGACAGTTTCCCTTAGTGTAACACAGGTAGGAATCCTGCCAGGGAGCACATATTTTTCTAATAAGACTTATCGAATATTCAGGCATCTAGACAAAAATAAATAAATAAATATACTGTTTGACATATAAACACAAATATCAACTCAAATATTATATCCACTAAAATAACGTTTAATTTGTTATATATATATATATACATATATACGCGCATATATATATATATATATATATATATATATATATATATATATGCATATGTATTTATGTATGTATTTGGGCAGAAATCCCTGTTTTATACAAGTTATATTAAAAACGACTGACAAGGTACTGCAGTTAAGTTTTGTTTAATTTTTGAAGTGTTCTTATAAAATTCTTTCTGAACGTAAATTATGTAGAAATTTTCAAAAGTGTTTAATGTCCAAAAGTGTTTAATAGCATTTTTAACCATACATTTAGCTATTAACAAGGATGGATTTTAATTTATATCTTAACTGAATGTATGAATTGTTACATGTATGTATCTAGAGTTGTAGAAATGATTTATTTCCAAAGACGGTCAGCACATTGTGCCCGTGTTCATAGTTGATATTATTGAGTGTTTACATTTTCTTTTCTTTTTTTAATCCTTTTTCACATGTCGATGAGGCTATTTTATTTGTATTATCGACGAGTAATGTAGCGGATACAAGTTGGTAGGTCTCCATGACTATTTAAATTTACACACACAACACACACACATATATATATATATATATATATATATATATAACATAAGAATTATCCTTCCTGAAAATCGACCATGATCAAATTTACTCACACACACACACATATATATATATATATATATATATATATATATATATATATATAAGTGAACATTGAAGTCAACACTCAGAGGCGACAGGCTGTTTCATGCTAGACTTAATCGTCTTATATTTTATACGCTCTGTCTCTGATATTGAGCACTTTATCCCATAAATATAGTACACATAAATTAAAGCTATTACTGCATATATATATATATACAGTAAATAATATATAATAATTAAATATATATATATATATATATATATATATATATATATATATGTAGCGGAATATGCTTTTATATACGAAGAAATAAGAATCTTCAAACAGGGATCTACAAATTTTTTAATAATTATATATATATATATATATATATATATATATATATATATATATTTTCACTGAAACAAATTGTTTCTGGCATGTCTTTTCCGTCTTTATTCATGGCAAAATAGTACAGTTCATTATTTATGCTGTAATGGACTATCCCACACTCCCTGTCGCCGATGTGAACTGACTATATCAGTAGATATACATAGTGTGCACAAGACATCCCTGAGACTGGCTTCGGGAAGTGCTAGCCTGCTAACCGATTCCCTGTCTTTCAGTAGTGTATTCTCTTTTACAATAAACCTCTCTTTCTTTCACCTCCACCCACGTTGCTGTTCCCTTCACTCGAGTACCACCTTTGTCTGTTTGTAACCTCTTTAAGGATACAACAATTCATGAGGTATTGACTGGGCGTAACGTACATGTTAACTCCCTACGAAACGAAGGAATAAAGAGAATTAGAATATGTCTGTTTGTCTTGTTATAAATCAACAAATAATTGGATTTTTCGATCTAAATACACCATATGTTAAACAGAAAGACGTATATATTTTGCTTTCATCAAATACATATCACGAAAAGGATATATTACCAGATCGCAGTTCATGTGAATCTGGTGTTAATAGAATTTTATAGTTGAATTTTATAATTTTTTTCATCTATGTATGATGAATAGATTTCTTTTGATTTTTTCTCTTGTCGATTCACATTCAAAAAGGCTTTAAAAAATAATGGCTGAAATATAATCCCCCGGAAGTCACGTATCTCGTCAGACAGAACCAACTTTTAGTTTGGAAAAGAAAGAAAATATTTCATTTACAAAATATATTACTCCACTACACTTCAAATGCAATCATTATTTTCTTTTTAAAGACATCATATCTGATCTTTTCAGTAGAAAGACAGCAATCACTTTGTTCTTCGAAGACCCGTCAATATATACGAAATCTTAGTATATATAACACAGCGACTACCATATACAGTGTTTAATATACTTCGATATCATATATTCAAAATGAATTGTTATAATGTGAGTCAATATATCTATTAACAATGAATTGTCATGACTTGAAAATATAATATAGTGGTTTCCGATATCATTTCCAAGGTTTTGTATTATACAGAGCGCGACAATCATACCTCACACAAATAGATCAATGTAATTGCCATTAAAAAGAAACTACTCACTGTTGTTTAAATAAACGATAACAATATTGATCTATTTGGTTTTTAAAATGACATCTTTCAAATAGTGGTCTCTATTCGATATACACTGTTGTAGAAGATTTCTAAAGTTTATTTTTTTTTATCAACCGGAAATTTGATGTCTTCGAGGTTCTGTAGAAGGCTTTCTTTTGAGCACTGAACCGGTGACCATAACATTTTCAAGCCGTAGCAGACATCATTTTTCTATCCGTAACAGTATCATTCCGACATAACATGAAATTAGTAGAAAAAGCTCTCTGTGTTGCAATTACAGATTCTCCAGTCTTTAAAAAAAGGTTTCAAAAAGCAAACGCACAGTCGGAATCCATGCAAACCATGATGTTAACTGATGGGATCTAAAAACAAAAAGGAGGATATTAACTAGATGAAGACAGCGTTTCTACTTGCCCGAGAGTTCGCTAACACCAGAAATGACAGTTTAAATGTGGGCGATATGTCTACCGCACCGTGTACTAGACTAACTGCCACGCATGCTAGAGACCCCACTCTACCCTGTTAGGTCACCTATAGCTCGGAGAAAATGCGGGAACAGTGAACAAAACAGACTAGGCTGCAATTTCAGACCGATTCTTAGATTTTAGATTTCACCCCGGTAACCGCTACACTAACATAAGCCCTACTCGAAATAAACACATGTTCTAAAATATTGACGATTTAGTTGCAGTTGTAGTTGCCATTGTGTTAGAGAAAAGTGCATGACATTTTTAATACATTCGATTTCGAAAGTTTTTCAGTAAATAAATGCCATCGTATTTGAAGAATAGGTTTTCTTAATTGCGAACGAAAAAATAGATTTAAAAAGTCGTTCGTAAAATTCATAATTAAATGTCAAGATATTAAAGAAAAAACATTTACGAAAACCTTTAGCAATGATACACTCTCCAGTCGAATTAAA
>CAHIKZ030005063.1:3250000-3265000 GCA_903632075.3 Acanthosepion pharaonis
ATATATATATATATATATATAGTGGAGGCAAAAAATTGGACGCATTATAGAAATTATTATGAACAAAATATAAAAGCGCATTACATTTGTATTAACGTTTATTATTTTGCCTAAGCATTGTTCTGACTTCGAGAAAGGCCAATACGCCGTTTTTTCAAGACCTTGGGCTGTCGAATAGATCGATAGTTGATAAGAGTAATCGAAGCCAGTCATGTGTCCGCAAGTTAATCAAAAGGAGAAATCAGACTGGAACATATAATAGACGTAGCGGATCTGTCTGACCGCTAAAAACTACAGACAGGGAAGATAGAAACTTGATTCATCAATACAAAATAGATCGATTCGCAAAAAGCACAAGATGTTTCCAAAGCGGCCAGTTTGGCGATTTCTCCAAGAACAGTCAGACGCAGGCTTAAAGCTAAAGGCATTTTTTTCCAAATACATAAAAATGAAACCTTTCGTATCTGGAAAAAAAATCGACGTGCACAGTTGGCTTGGTTCAAAGCTGATTTACACTGGACTAAATCTGATTGAGAAAATGTTATGTGGATGGACAAGTGCGCCTTTTCACTTAGATATGAAGGACGAATACATGTTTTGTGTAGGCCCTGTGAAACGAATACTCCAGTGATTTCCATGGGAACTGTTAAACACGATAGAAAAATCAACGTTTGGGGTGCATTCTCAGCAGCAGGAGTTGGTAATTTGCACAAAATCAAGGGAATCATGGACTAGCATCAATACCATATCATTTAACGAATTCTCTTACGCACTTGTCTTGGTAAAAATACAAAAATCGACTTTCTATGGGCGAGTCCAATTTTTTGCCTCGTACTCCCCACTTCTCTCTCTCTCTCTCTCACACACACACACACGAAGCGCTTCTACATAAATACGACGAAATTACATTAATTTTTAGAAATTATATTTTATTAGTGCTTCTGCTATATATTCAGATATTCTTAATAAAATAAAAAAAAGAGTTTGCTGTGCTATCGGTCCTGGTCTGGCATCTCGAATTTAGTCGCTTTCATATCGCCGTAACATGACCTTCCCACCATCACCTTTTCTACAATTTTTTTCATGGTAATTGTTATAATATGCTTTCCTCTTTTGTACCTCGACTTTACGAATATAAACGCGGTACTAGAGTAGCGGTTAAGTCTCATCATTTTACATTTAAATTTGCTAGATATGACCGTAAGTTCTATGCTAACCTTTCTTTTCTAGAACTTCTCGCTTGTGGACTTCTCTTCCGTCTTCTTGCTTCACTGCCAAATTTTATTTTCAAATTTTATATGCAATGTCAATCGTTATAATCTGTCTTCTTAATTCGTACACTTTTATTTGTCTCTAATATTTTTTTCACGTAATTATTTCTTGTTTATTAACCTCTTGTATCTTAGTCCCTTTATTGATTTGCTTGGTGTAAAATGATTACCAAATGGACGAAAATCACTTCTATTTTCCGAAATTTGGCAGAATGGTTTACTGTCCAAAATTTTGGAAACGTTCCTTTTTTTTTTTTACTAGCGTTGAAACATGGAGCGTATAATGCAATCAAAGGACTAATTGCAAATTTACAAGTGAGAGGCAAAGTTTGCAATATAATTTGGTATTGCATTATGAAATATACATTTCATGTTAAGGAAAGACAGTAAGTTTCAATATCTATATAACATCTTCACCTAAGCCAGGAGGAAAAAAAACTCGTGTTGGCTTTTCCAATTTATTTTTTGAATACGAGATAACTTCGCAGCGAGTCAAGGGCGCCCATTTGGAAGAAAAATAAATCGGCAAAAAAAAAAAAAAATACATAAAAAATGCTACGTGAGGCAAGAGAAATTCCTGGCAATATTATAGCTGAAGAAAGCAATATTTTAAAGAAAACTTTTAATTTCAACTTTTACGTTCATCATGCAGAGGATAACATCTGCAATTCATATATATATATATATATATATTGCTATATTCTCTAATCGGAATCATCAAAAGCATGAAGGTATAGAACAAACTTTCAAAAATGAAAACTCATTATACATCAGCGTCCTTTCTGTAGTATAGGATTAAGGCCAGGAAATACTTTCTTTTAATCCAGTTCATCCCATGCAAGGCCCTAAAACACAAGTGGTTACTGCGTGCGGAAGACTTAGACACAGAAGCATTATTAATGAGTGTTGTATAAATATAAGTGTCGTTGCCGACACTGTGATTTGAAACTAGATCGCCGGTGAGTAACACGGACGATTCCATTATTAAGTAGATCACGTGATCATAAAGGAAATGAATAAATAGGAAGTAGCGTGATGAGAACAGTTCACACTTCTTGTCCTTCACTCTCTCTACTCTACTACTATACGGATTATGATTCTCTTCTGATCATTATACTATTTGGCAATTACTACTTAAACAAGTATTACTAGTACGGATATTATTAGAAGTCTCGAATATAACGAGCTTTCTCTTGACATAGGAAAATAACAAGCGAAGCCGTCCAACATCACAAAAATGAGCGAGAATAAAAAGAATAATCAGGAGGACAGTAGATAGCGTTAGACATTGCAATGAAACTTTTGAAGAGTAAGGGTTGGCTGAAAAGCATGGAGACGATAGAATGTTCCATAAGCGGGAAGTGCGAGAAAATAATCTGTTAGCATAGAATTTACGGTTAAATCTAGTTAATTCATCTGTAAATTGATAAGAATCTCGAAACCAGTCTAGTATTGCGCTTAATTTTCTTAAAAAAGCCGGGGCACGATAGCCAAGAGCGATATTTATTTGTAAATATGGCACAAGGTCAAAATGGTGAATGGGGGAAAGAACGGTCTTCGTTCTGACTTAACTTTAAACTTAGCTAGCCACAAACACTGACCCAAACATACAAACAATATTCCTAACACCAAAACAACGTATTCTTACTTACCTTTCTTAATACATCCATTATTGTATCTCATTGTCTCCATGAAAATCCTAACTAGTCCCCATGTGTACAATTCTTTGTCTGGGGGTGGGGGAATGAAAAAACAATTAAAAAACAATTCCCAATGAATATTTACAATATGAAAATAAAAGTATTTGCAAGAAAACCAAATAAAATAATGTTAGTAATAACCCCCCCCCTCACAATCCTTAAATGTGTCAGAAACATCAGTTCACTAGAGGAAACCGATGCGGGACTTTAATAATATAAAACATTCATTCATCCCATGCACTTATTCAAGCGCAACAATAAATACGAAAATCACAGCCGAAACGAAAGACGCCCCCCCTCATCCACCAGAGAAGTGAAATCACTGACCACCTAACGAGGGAGAATATGGGGAATTAAATTAAAGAAAAATGGAGACAGAAATAAAAGGGGGCCAATGAACATACATCCCCTAGCTAAGTTAACTGGAATGAAGAAACTAAAGATGCAAAAACAATCATAAAATAGCCTAATTTCAGGCGGGGTTGACTAATTTCAATCCACGAAAAGCTCGTCTGAACAACTACCATGAAAGTATTTATAGAAAAGACACGGGGAAGCAACATTATGGCTGTGGGTAAGAGACGGAAACCGAGCCGCCAGATCAGGACCGTTAATATTGCTAGTTACGAATATAAATAAGATACCATTTTTTCTAAATGGAAATCGTCTATACTGAGCCCTATATGTCGTAGACTGACCTACTGATACTCACTGTTACACCGGACCATCGGAGTAGGCAGGAGCATCCGAAGGTTGACCTGGAAGGAGCGCTCATAGCCACAAAGGATATTCCTGGCTACTCCCGAAATGTGAATGGGTGGTCGACACAGATACGTTTAAATGTGCACACAGAGAACAACCTGAAAACAAAAAGAGCATAAGCTCTTTACCACTGGAGAGGACAGAGATTCTTTTCCATCATCACTAGAAATCTCAAAGCGTCACACACTTGAATAAGCAAATTGAGTAAACAATAGTTTACGTATAAGAGATTTAGTCACGTGTTCTAATTTGTCCTTACAAGGATAACGTAAAAATTATTTTTCTTTCATGATGAAATACCTGGTACTTTTCAGATTGATAAAAAAATAATAATTACTGTAAAATGTCATCGTATTATTTATTACTAAATATTTACAATCTAATCAAATAATTGCCAATAATACGAAACTTATTGTGTCCGTTGAGAGCCTAAACTTTCAGTATTAATAGTAAAGAAAGCTATTAGTTCCTACATTGTTCACACAACTACCACACTATATTCTATGTTAACTTGTCACCTATAAGAATAGCATATCAAATCAAGTAAAATCTAACTATAAAAACAAGGCAAATAATGTAAATTACTATGCAAATAATACTAAAATGCTATGCAAAAAAATCACTATAAATTAAAGTCGAAATATTTGAAGCTAGATAAACTAACGACATTGAACCGCACACTAGATAAAGTGGAGAAATATGATCTAAAAATTCCGTAATAGTTGTCGCTCTATCACCGTCAGGTTTATGACTTGTTTAAATAAATTAAAATACATTTCACATACAAAAAAGCTTTCACATGAGTTCACTTGAATATAATGCACATGCATTCATAAAAATGCTAAGATGAATCACATAACTCCTTTTTCTATGATACTAATTAAATTAATCTTCTGAACCGTGACAAGCGATGATCGAAGATAATAAAAAAATTCATAAAAATTTCAACTCTTTCTCAATAAATCTGATTCCGATATGATACAAACCATCGCAAATTGGAAAATGATATAAAAATAAGGACAGACATTTAATAACATCTATTGAATATATATATATATATATATATATATATATATATATATATATGTGTGTGTGTGTGTGCGTGTGAGTGTGCAAACATATTGATAAAATAGGAAAGAACCATTAGATTGATGATACGAAGTTCCTTAATATTTTTGTTTTTATTTTTTAAAAATAGTGTTCGATACACAAGTAGAGCCTAGATTATAATTACATTTTTTAAATGAAAGTAGTTATTCAGCATCGCTTGAAAATGAAACTGAACTTCAAATTTTAAGTTTAATTTAAGATTTAGGTTTTGGTTTTGGAAACGTGGTAAATTTCTGTGTCGCGATGAATACATATTTTTAAATAATAATTATATTATGCTCTACTCTGTATTGAGAAGTGTTTTTAAAAATAAATGATAAAGATCTCTGGATTATAGATTTGTCTTTTCTTTCTTTTTCTTTTTATATATACATATATATATATATATATATATATATATATATATATATATATATATATATATATATATATATATATATATATATATATTCAGTTAATTGTTAAGCGACCTAAAATAGGTTATAAAACAAAGAAAAGAGAAAGAGAAGAAAAATTACAAAGACAGCAGGTCTCTTATTACATTTAACAGTTAACATAAAGGGTCACACCTCCCCACATAAAAAAAAAATGGAAAACATCTATTCTTTTCTAAAGACAGGGTAAACTAGATACGGGATAAGGATTCAACGCAACCATTTTCAATACCTTGAAAGTGGCGTATGTCCAGAGCATATTCTTGCAATGCCAGTCTCCAACATAATATTTTATTTTTATTTTTCATCTAATATTCATAACGGAATACCAGGAATTGGTGGAAAGAATCTCTCTAACCTCATCTGATTCAGATGCAAATATGGACGACAAATATAGGGTCAATCTTTCCCCCTTTTCATAGTAGTGTTCTATCATATTGATATGACATATTTTTTGAATGAACTACAAAAAGACGTTCTGTCATCTCCCGGTCAGTTAAGTGCGCCATCTTGTACATTAATGAAGCATCTTCCGTACGGAATTCATCAGGACTGCCTGGACCAGCAAGGTATAATAATACCTGTACCACCTGTTCCTCAACATTTCAACCAATTCCTTTTCCATACGTAAAACCAGGGAAGCATGGCCTGTTATCCTAACCTGGCTATTATTTTCACTGATGTCTTTCACAAGAGGAAGAATACAAGTGGAAAGACGTTCTTTTTCTCTTGACAGTACATTGCCACATGAGGAAATTGTTCTACCAGATTGGTTCACCATTACTTGGTAGGTGTTCCAAGGTCCGTAGAACAGCAATACAGCCCTCTTCAACGCTGCCAGCTGCACGTAAAGTTTCTAGAATTGTTAACAACTGCTGGCTGAATGCATTGTTGCTATCAACACATTTTTCCAGCTTCTGAAGTACCGTAAGATTGTTTCACGAACAGAAAGATTCGCAACAATTTCCATTTTCCAATACATATTCTAAAGATAAATTGTCTTCCGGAGTAACTTCCGGTTCCTCCTGATAGAAGTTGATGTCCGCCATGTTGTAGGAAACTACTGCCCAGTCTTCTTTATCAGCGTATTGCTTTTAGCAAAGTATCATGTTGGAACTTTCTACAACTCTTCTTTTCGTAATTTGTGATTAAAAGATAGGGTAATTTCTGAATCTCTCCCCTGTTCTATCCTGAGTTATCTCCTTCATAGGGAAACACGCATAGCGGTCTCTAAATTACCAACGCTATTCTTTTTCTTGAGACTATTAGAGTGACATTTAAAATCTATTTCATGATTTAAAAAGGTTTGGGACAGGTCAATTATCTCGTCCTTTGCCCAGCAAAGTTTTTCTTCTTTATCTTTTCTCTCGGCCTGAGTCACGGCATATGAAGGATATAATCCAGGGTTTCCCTCTTCCGTTTTCTGTTTCTATCGACGTAACCGGTTCTAGTACGACCTTGGGATGAATAGTTACCTTCCCACCAGGTAGCTTGTCCCCTAGCAACATAGATACGCTTTTCCTATGCATACTAGGAACGTCACCAACAACATTAGGTCCTGACATTAAATCTCACATCAAATGAATTTGAAGGATTCAATTAGACACTAGCAAACACACTACTGACTCCCTGTATAACAAAGGTTCGCCAGTGGCCAAATTCGACTCCAGCGGCAGAGAACTCTACAATATGAGGGACTGCGTAGCTCCCGTCGTAAACTTTTGATGGGTATCCTTCTGGTAGTATCGCCCAAAAATGGCCTGTATTTTCAACGTTTTCAACAACAGATATTATATCTGACGCAATCGGTTAGAAGAAACTAAACATCAGGTTTATCTTGGCTTAATGCCCTGCACACTTTGGTCAATTGGATTGCTTCCAAGATGAAAGTAAGATGTTTTCTTTGTATTTATTTGAGTAAGATATTCCTTTATCCTTTACCCATTACATAGTCAAATATATCGAAGATCTCTAGGGTTAAATTTCTTTATTCCTTATACAAGTAATGGAATAGGTTTGTTGGTCTATTTCTGGTCCCAAACGATCGCATGATGCCAGTCTATTTTTCCCGCGAACTGATGTCGTCGAGGATGATCGTGAGACTAAAGCATCAACACCAAAATCCCACTTGGTGATGTATGTCATGTGACCACAGTTGACCGATTCTAACTAAATTTCTTACGAGATCCTTGTCTTTTGTGAAGCAAATCCGAATTTCTTTCCTGTTCTTTCTTAGGAGGTCATGTTGTTTGTTGTCAAGCGAACCCAAATTAATTTTTTCAACGTCTCTTGTATAAATCTGACAGCCTGGGCTGTCTTTTATGTCGACAACGATATCTGTCTGAAAAGTAACTGGACTGGTGTCACAATTTCAATTCCAAACAACAAACTACTTAGTTTTACCATAAAATTAATCCATTTCGAGCCTAATGTACTTTTGTATCCATCTCTGTCACGCTTCTATGTATTGCTGGAATTATTGTTTATTGGAGGAGCTTCAGCTTTGTCGTCACGGCCATATTGATGGTCTCCTCCACGCCTTCAAACGGTTCCCCTTGATGATCCACTTTAGCTTGGGGAAAAGAAAAAAAATTACACGGGATAAGATCAGATGAATAGGAAGGTTGTTCTAGTACGGCGATGACATTCTCGGGCAGGAAATGCCGGATACTCAGGGCATTAGGGTGCATTGTCGTGGTAAAGTTACCACCATTTTTCCTGTCACAAAAGTATGTGAAAAATGCAACGTTTGCAGAAAGCTAAGATTACGGTTATATACTAATAAAATATCATGTTAGATGATAACGCTGCCCGATTATAACACTTTCGCTAGGAACTTACACAGCACACCCTGTCCCGTTATTTTTCAGACAGACCTAGTACATTGTGTCTTCTTAAAATTAATAGTTTTTTTTTTATTGATGCTTTCTCTTATTTTTCCTTCTTAGCCTACTATCATCATATCTATCTATTTTCTGTTATTAAAATTATGTGTTCTGGAAATAAATCGTGATAGATTTTGTAGTTCTCTTATGAGAGTTTAAATAAATCTAGTTTTAAACTGTACTCTTGTCTTACTCCTCTTTCTGCTTTTGTGTATTCATTTAGCTTGTCGCTAATGGTGGCCCTACCAGGAGTTTAGAACTTCTGACGGCATTGCTCTCAGAGTCCAAAATCGAAGACAAGGACCTAGACTAAGCGCGGCCAACCCTTATATCCCTAACGATGGAACAAGCGAATAATGATTACAACAGGTATCAATGGTTGAAATAGCGGATGAAGAGAGCTGCGCATGACGGAAGACGCCACTCGAAATTTTAACAGAATCAGCGGCAGTTTGTTGAAGTTTCATAACCGGATGCTGCACAATTCGTTCCATACGTGCCGCATAAACGGGTCCTGAAATCAGGTAAAGATATGAACCTGGCAAACAATCTCAAATAGATTCATGCCATCGGCATTTTATTTCCAACCAACTCTTTCAAAGCCAAATGGTGATAAGGAGAAAGTTTTAATGAAACTTGAAGTTTCTAGTCCTGAACCTGCGCGTTGGCGGTGAATTTAGTGATCAACGCCATTATCATAATGCAAGCGATCAACAAATATTTGAATATTCTGATGACTTGTTTTTTTTATCAACGATTATTTATTTCATATTCTTGTTGATAAAAATCTTTAAAACAATTCACGGAATCATTTCTATTTTAATTTTATTTATCTGTTTACTAAAGAATGTTTCATAATTATTCTAACAGAATTTTTAGTTCGCATTTTCAGTTTTCTCTCTAATATTCTTTTGTTAATTATATAATTGACCTGAAAATAAATTGAACGTTCAGTTAAAAAAGATCGAAAAATATTGACATCATGTTTGCAATATAAACAACGATATTTGCTTGAAAAGTATCTAGCCTTATGGGTAGATTCATATGCATTGAATTATTATAATCATTTTACGATATATTCGTTTTGTAACGGATAACGTCTCAGCAGGAGAACTGATTACGAATCAACAAAGAAGCAATTAAATTTTTGGATACGAGTTAAAGCTGATATCGATCCATTGATCTCTTTCTCTATCCATATACAGACTGTTTGTTCCCAGTAAAGATTATGAAACAAAATATTAAGAAACAGGGAAATTTTGTTAAGAACAAAGAAAGGTGTGTTGAATTAATATGTAATATCTAATCTCCAATATAGCAATGAATGTAGGACAAATGTCCTAACAGATATAAAAAAAGGACTTGAAGCGACTGAAATGTCGGTATACGGTGTAATGCTAAGAATGCCATGGGCGCAAATTGTGGCCAACAAAGAAGTCTTAAGAAAAACAAGAATAAAAAAAAGGAACTTATAAATTCTTTGACTTGACTTGTATAGGTTTTCACCCTGGTCGGGTTGAACCGGCTTCCTCCCGAGCAAGTCAGCATCACGGACCATCGTTGCCCACGCTCGCCGATCCTGAGCCAGGTTACACGAAATGGCGAGCCAATCGCGATTCTATCGTCGAAGACCAACTACTCGTGGTCTATCTGGAACTTATAAATACTTATAAATAAACTTATAATTAAAACTTTTTTTTAAATTTTAAAAATAAATAAAAATAAATTAAAACATTAAAAAATAAAAGTTCATAAACAAGCTTATAAATAAAATTTTAAAAATAAACAATAATAAAATAAAAAATTAAAATAAATTAAAAAATTTAAAAAGATTAAATATTAAAATTTAAAAAAATAAAAGTTTATAAATAAACTTATAAATAAAACTTATACGATTAAAAAGATAAAGATAAAATTGCTAGAACCTAAAATAAAGAAAGAATTTTTTTTAAATCTAACACTCACAAAACACTGAAATTTCTTTAGTAAAAACAAGAAAATGGTTGCTGAAGTACTGTGTAATATCTTTTCTCTTCTGTAGCACTGACTACTACACAATCTTCCTTGAAATGAAGAAAAAGTCGATAGAGATGCTATTCTGCGAAAGAATGCAAAGCATACGATGGACATACCTTGTAAGCAACGAGAATTTTCTTTCGGAAATACGAGCCCCAAACCTTGAAATTTATACTTATTATCAGAAGGATAGCTTTGAAATTACTAGAATACATAAGGTTTGAAGAATTTCTCATTCACAGGACATAGGAAATACTGAAGGCAATGTTACAGTTTTTGGGTATCCTGGTGTACTAATGAGCCAGTCAAAATGAGCTGACTCATTTTATAGTTCACTAATACAAGGGTTAACCAATCAGAAGGCTCGGAATATTCAATGCAACGTGTATAAAGATGGACATGTTTTTTTCCGAATATTCACTTCCAACCTCTGATATCGAAGACTGAAGAATTATGGAACAGCTGCTGGTAGTATTGGCAATATAGTCAGATCCAGTAGAGTGTAATCGTAAGTGTTAATCTTTAACGTTGTTTTATTGAACAGATTACGTACTGCGCTGTATTCTATATCCATAGACTATGGCGAACATGGTCAACAGGCAAGAGGGGCAGGTGAAATCAATGAGTGAACTACTTAAAGAGTTCTTGTGAATGAAAAGTAAAATAAGCACAAAGACGGAAGATAACGACTTAAAAGTCATTTTGAACAATAAAAGACAGGATACTGTGAAGAGATATGATCGCTCAGGTACTGACAATATATAAAAGAATAAAGGAGAAAATAAAACGTCATTTGATATGAAGTTAAATAATTTTGTGGCATTCTCAAGTATTTAATAAAGAATTCAGGCTTCAGATTACAAGCATTGTCCATACTGAAAGTAAACATATAAAATGCGACAATCGTTTCTGTTGATTTAATAACGAAATTATAAGCTGTCACTAATTTTCTTTCCGGTCTCCTGATAATGACGACAGAGGAAATTATTCCTATTCAAAACATTTTTCGCAATCATGGACTCAACAAGAGCCCGGACTTTGCAGCTAATTTGGTAGATATTCTTATAATATAGCAAGTTGTCTTTCTTTAAAGTTCTGTAAAGTTTACAATTTCAAGTTTGTATTACGAAGCCAAAAATACTTAAGCTATTGAGCATAAATATATTTCATTTTAGTATTTACTAGTTGAAACAAAATAAATCAAATTACATGTTCTATACAAAATACTGATTAAGGTTATTAGGGAAGAGACTGAATTATTATCATCATTTTAGGATACGGGTGGATATACGGATTTGGTAATAGGTTACGTCTCGGAACGGTAAATCACACTGCGGTGTTCGAATTCAGTAGAATTTCGTCACATTTATTTTCGTGTAATTACCCTTGAGAAAGGTATGGGTACATCTCTACTTCTATAGCTATGGGTTAAATAGTAGTTTAGACTGAGCACTTAAGCCTTGTTTAGAAAGCTGTATGATTTAACATATTTCTGTGCCTGTATGTATTGGGGTTTAAGTTTGTTAAACGATTTAATAATATAATCGATGAATATTCTGATTTCTTTTTTTATCAACGATTATTTATTTCATAATCTCGTTGATAAAAAAAATCTTTAAAACAATTCACGGAATCATTTCTATTTTAATTTTATCTATCTGTTTACTAAAGAATGTTTCATAATTATTCTAACAGAATTTTTAGTTCGCATTTTCAGTTTTCTCTGTAATATTCTTTTGCTAATTATATTTTGACCTGAAAATAAATTGAACGTTCAGTTGAAGAAGATCGAAAAATATTGACATCATGTTTGCAATATAAACAACGATATTTGCTTGAAAAGTATCTAGCCTTAGGGGTAGATTCATATGCATTGAATTATTATCATCATTTCACGATATATTTGTTTTGTAACGGATAACGTCGTAGCAGGAGAACTGATTTAGAATTCCAGCTGAATTTCGTCATATTAACTTTCGGGTAATTACCCTAGGGAAAGTTATGGACACGTCTATGCCTCCCTAGCCATGGATTAGATAGTAGACCAGAGTGATCTCTGAAGACTTGTTTGGTGACCAGTGAAGGAAAACTCCGGATTCAAAACTGGATCTGGCGAAATGCACAAGATATAGTTAAAGATATGTTAACCGAGTTTAAAATGACTCTATTTGAGGTCGTTTAATCTGTTGATATTTCGTGTAATAATTCATGGATCCGATTTACACAGCATAAAATACTGACGATTCTCAGGATATTTATTTCAAATCTAAATCTGGAACCTTTTGTTACTTCGTTGTAATGAGCGTCTAGAAAAATATCCTAGCACAAGTAATAGACAACAATATAGCGACTATATCTGACACAAAAATATCAACTAAATATTATTTTTGCATTAAACATCATATGAGTCCATTTTCCTTCAAAACGAAATCTAGCACTTCGCGCTAGCTCGCTTCAGAAGTCATTCATTTGAAAGTTCTCAGGTTTCTTTTATTTCAGTCGTTGATAAATGATAAATATGTTTCTCTTTACCTGATAATAAATCTGAATGCTACCAAATAGTGAGGAGGGCGAGAAGACAAACAAGTGATATTTATGATCAATCGAAAACAATGTTGTGAAACTTATACTCGTCTCGTCGTAGAAATTTTCATATACACACACACACACACACATATATATATATATATATATATATATAATAGGCAGGATGCGTGTGTGTGAGTGTGTGTGTGTGTGTGTGTAAGTGTGTGTATGATTTGCACCAAAATTTACATGCTCCAAGTTAGCGGAAAAACCAAAACTGACTTTGCATTTCCCAACTCCCACCGATAGTGGAAATAATCGATTTTTTCATGCTTCTACGGCAGTTTTCATGTAGTTTGCGGCCATTTTGTACTGGCAATAGTGAGAGTCTATAGCTGGCTGCCACGAATAGGCAAAAAGATTCTATTTGCCAGCGTGAGAACCAACAGCTGTCTGACACGAATGTTAACTAGCATGCTAGCATGCAAATATCGATAGTTGCATTCGTCACAAGTGGGAAAAATTTAAATCTGCATGGCACTTTACTCCAATTGACTCATTCGCTTGCTTAAACTCAACGTTGATTCTGATTCCGCTGAACTGGATTGGGTGTGAAAAATTATTTGTTGTTAACATTCTTTTTTCATTCGGTTTTTCCCGTTACGAGTCCTTTTTTAAAGCTGATCGATTTGTGTTCATTTTGTTTAGTTCTTTTTTCGTAACAGATTTAATGTTTAGTATAGAGCTTAGAAAAGATCGCGGTGTGAGATAGGCAAGAATTAAGGCATGTGGCAACATCATCACGGCAAAGGGCATGTAGCGGAACTGAAAGGCAGGACTCTGTGGGTTCTGCTGAACTGACTACAGTTCGCCGTTCTAAGAGGCAACGAGTGGCATGCCTAATATGTAAGCAGAATAGTGGACGCTTACGCAAATGTTGCAACAGTCCCTGGCAAAATGAAATACTGGACGGACGAAGAAAGAAAAGAATGGCCTACCTTGGAAACGTCTACGAATCTGTGCGTAATGTGAAGTCCGGCTGTTTGACGGCGAAAAGCAATCAAAATGGCGGCGCCCATGTTTTATGACAGGTGGTCTCGGACGACTAACGCGAAATCTCGTTGGCTAGTGATTCGTATGTAAATTATGGTCGGTCCTCGGCTGTATAAAGCGAGCCGTCTTTTGGGAGAGACAGAGGCGTTCTTGTTGGCGAGAAGCGAAGGCTGGGTGTGTGACCCAATTTTGCCGTCTCTACGTGGCCTGTTGGATTGTTACGTCGGACAGTCGTTGAACTGGATTTTGGCTACAAGTGTTGCGGTTGAGAAACAAATCTGTTGCAGACTTATTCCTACAGGAAGTTGACACTCATTATTTGTTCTTTTTTTTCTTTTTTTTTTCTTTACCAACACAGGGCACTCCTTTAAAGGCAAGGAAGGGCAAATATATTTTAAGTCAAGTGATAGCGATTGTTGTATGTGTCGTACGATTTTTGAATCAAGCACGGGCAACGCCGGGCCATGCTGCTGTATATATATATATATATATATATATATATATATATATATATATATATAGAGAGAGAGAGAGAAGAGAGAGAGAGGCCATTTGACGAACACAAGCTCTGGCTGTCAGACCGAATATTCTTGCTGTAACACTCTCATTTGTAGATGTTTGTATTATTGTGTCCTGTTAATATGTTAATACTCATTTCCTCTCTCTGTGTATTTATATCTGGCCCTAACAAGAACACAACGGGATACATTTTCCGAGATGCTGTTGATATATTTATTTGTAGGTACATTTTTTTAAACTTTATGTTTTGTTTTTTATTCAAGTGTACGATGATTTTTATCATTGGGAAAATAAGTGCAGTAATTAAGAGCGCATTTAAGAGATTTTGTTCTTTTAAGACAACTATTCCCCCATTATTAGAGGTTAATCGTAAATGTTTTGGATGAAAAACGGAATCTTGATCTTAAGTTCTTCGTATTTAGGAAGGAGCTAAAATTTTCAAATAAGAGCAAGCCATAATATCCTATATACTGTTACTTATTGAGATCACATCTAGGCGAAAATGAAAAGATAATTCCACATAGGGTCAATAACGAACTGTAAAAACATTTTATATAATGTATAAAGTCTCTGACGATCTACCGAACTTTAACGAATGAAACGTAGACAAATGTAAATACAATGTTTCATGGACAGGTTACAATGTCAACTTCATATTGACTAATAAGGGTTTTTCATTAAGACGGATTATATATAAGGGTGTTTCAACGGATCAAAATCAGCC
>CAHIKZ030005063.1:3270000-3290000 GCA_903632075.3 Acanthosepion pharaonis
TGGTAGTTGGGAAATGCAAAGTTAGCCTTGGCTTTCCCACTAACTTGGAGCATGTACATGTAAATTTTGGTGCAAATCCGTCGAAAATTGCGGCCGTGCATTCGTTACACACACACACATACACACACACACACATCCTGCATTTTATAGATAGAGATACATTTAGGCACCTCGACGTGGTGTAATTGTTAGCAAGTTATCTCGCTAGAATAATTACAACTGAATAATGAGTTCGATCCTCAATGGATGCCCCCATAGTTTCGTTCTTGTGCCACATCCAAGCTACGCTTAGAAAATAATTTTTGGGCATCTCGAGGTGGTGTAATGGTAAGCAAACTTGTCTCGCTAGAACAACATGTGACTGAGTAGTGACTTCGATCCTCACTGGGTGCCCCATACTTTCGGCCATGTACCACATCTGAGCTACGCTTGGAAAATCAGTATATTACATACACTGAAATATATATCATTCGACACAAATAGACAAACATGGTATATGCAGGGTTATTAAAAATGGAGCAGATTTTGAAAGTTGAATAAAAACAAACGCCAAGTGACAGAAACACATGACTGGCTAGGAAAAGGCTCAAAATTTGTTTTTTTTTTCAGGTCATACTTAGCAAATTTCATTAAACGAAGAGACTGCCCTTGTAGTGTATCCAGTTTAATATTTGACACAGATTATAACAATTTAGATTTATACAAAATCTGGGGAAAAAAAACAACAAAAAGAAGCATTTAAACATGATTCACTAAAAATTAATTTATTTTAATAACTTTAATTTCAATAAAATGCGTTTCAGTCTCTCAACATTTGTTTTTATTATATTTCCCAAAATCTACTACTTTTTATAATTGTATATATATATATTTATTAAAGACATTTTTATGTTTAACGTTCTTTTTTATAGATACAAGTATTTAAGTAAATGCTCTGTTTATAATAAACAGTATTAAATAACTTGTATTTATAAAAAAGAACGTTAAACATAAAAAATGTCTTTAAATAAATAAATTGTCCATTTCTTAATATATATATATATATATATATATATATATATATATATATATATATATATATATATATATATATATATATATATATATATATGTATATACATACACAGGGCGATACACAAGGAAAGATGTTTGTGCTAAAGTAGTAACCAAGAAAACTATATCTGTCTATATATATGTCTATATTTCTGAGATGAGATATTGTAAGTTTCGGCAGTTGCACGCACCGACCTTCTTCAGAAATGTCATGAATATGATAAGACAGATGAGGACAACAGTCCGAACTATATAAATAGTTCAAATATATTGAAATATGAATAATTGGGTATACTTACACACACAAATTTATATATCTACTTATTTTAAGACATTTTTTTATGTTTATACATACGTTTTATAAATAAAATTATTTAAGTAAATGCTCTATTTATAATAAAGAGTATTAAACAACATTTACCGGCCTGATTGTCCGAGAAATTTTCATAGAAAATATTCGTCCTCCAACAGGATTCGAACCTGTATCCTATACGGAACCTTCATATAGACTGACATGCCTTACCGCTCGGCCCCAAAGGATCGTTCAGTTGGCAAGGTCGAATTTACTGCTTTTAAACTTCAATCATCCATGAATCTCTCACATACATTCATATCTGCTCATGGCTTATCAAATGTAACACATTATCAAAATGGAGAAAGTCCGACAATAATTTTAAGACATTTTTATACATTTTTTTTATCGATACAAATATTTATGTAAATGCTCTGTTTATAATAAACAGTATTAAACAACATTTACCGGCCTGAATGTCCGAGAAATTTTTCCTCCCACAGGAATCGAACCTGCATCCTATATGGAACCGTCATATAGCCTGACGTGCCTTTTAACCGATTCGGCCACAGAGGATCGTTCGGTTTTGCAAAGTTGAATTTACTGCTTTTAAACAACTGAAAATATTTTTATTCGTCAATTCTCAAGGTTCTGTCGTTGGATGAAATAATATTTACATTCAATAAAACAGAAAACTCTAAATAACTATATGATCTTGTTTTATTTCAAGTGTTTCAATTTTAGCTGAGCAACTATGGAGAATTTATGTCACATTACACGCTTAAAATGGGTAGACATTAATATTTATTATTTAAATCGTGTGTGGGTGGTGTTAACACGGCACCACTGAGCGATGATCACCATCCAGGGCGGAAGGGGTCCCTCAGATGAACTAAGGTGGCCACGTGTTCGCGACTAGGTCGAGCCATCGAGTTGTAAGACATCGGATGTGGTCTAAACTGGAGAGGGATGGGCTCCGCCAGGTTTAAAAAAAGAAGCTCGACACGCCACATGAGGAGTACACCAAACAAAAAAAAAATCGCGGTGGCCCAGGCTCTGGCAAACAACCGCGTCAGATGGAGAAGGATGCACAGATCAGCATCTCGGCGCCCCAACATTTCCTTGCGGGTTTAAGGCGAAAGAAAGAGAAAAGAGAAGTAGTTTGTAATCGGGCACTGATGTTTCACTTTCGCATGGTTTGTATAAATGTATGAGTTGCGGAAATGCTTTTATTTTCTTTAATATCGCCATTTTATCAGTGGGATGCTTATCATCAATTATTTAATTTTTGTTAAATTTACAACGATTCATTTGAATACAAGGTGACAACTTCAGCAGCGTTTGCTTCATTCAAGCTGATTTTTGGCAGTGATACCCTAGAAGTTTTGTTGGACATCTTTAAAGTCATTCAACAGTGGAAACAGACTTTTTCATATTCCATCGAAAAATATGTGAAAGTCCGCTCTCCGATAGTATAAATCAAACCAGTATTTCTTTCGTGTGAATCGCAAATAGACTTTTAATCGTCTGAGATATGCTAAACTCCAGCATAGCGACGCTTTATACCTTCCCGGGCTAACGTCTTCTGCTGGAAGGATGTAGAAAGATTATAATGAGTCAATTAGTAATAAATGCTGGTAGGAAAGTTATATCACAGATAATTTTTCTCACTAGAATTTATCTTATTTATAAATTTACCATTCCTCCGTTGCTTTGAATATTGCTGGCACATCTGGTCTGGTGCTTCTGTTATATATTTAACGAGTCTTGATAGAATACAAAAAAGAATCGGCAATGTTCTTGGTCGTGATCTGGCTTGAGGCACTTTCCTATCGCCATAATGTAGCTTCCCTGTGCCTTTTCTATAAATATTTTCATAGTAATTCTTCTGAACATTCCTCTATGTCACCTAGACTTTATGAATTTAAGCTCAGTACTAGATTAGAGGCAATGTCTTATCATTTTACAATTGAAATTTCTAGATACAACCATAGGTTCTATGCTAACATTTTCTTCTTTCGCACTTCTTGCTTGTGGTACAATCTTCCGGCTTCTTGCTTCTCAGTCGATTTTGATCATCTACATTTATTCATTTACCATTCGTCCTTTTATCGACACCTCTCCTTGATAATGTTTTTTTTTTCTAATATTCTTTCAAATTCAGTAATTCTTTGTATCTCAGTAGCTTTATCGCCTTACTTCGGGTGAAATAATAAAAAACGTATATTTACATACATTTGTAAAAGAAAAGTAAATATGAAACCAAAATGGAAATTTTAACTAGGAATGTCAATTCAAGATTGGATTAGAATTTGTCTGTCTGGTCTAGACTTGTAATCTAAGATTGGATATTTTTCTTAATTGAATCACTCAATGACAACCACTTTTTCTCCGATACAAATAATCCGCTACGTTTTATATATCTCCTGTGTACACACACTCATTTTTCCTGCCCTTATCGATCATGTACTTCAACAAATGATTATAATTCATCTTCATGTGACGTGTGCCCTCAGGAAGTAGACGGTCATGGCTATCCACAACTTCCTATTCCTTGTAGCTCTTAATAAATTTTGTCTTTTTTTCTTATTTCTCCTAAACTACATTCTACTATCCATTTACTCAAGCAGAAACAGTTACGACTGAGTAGTGAGTTCGATCCTCACTGGATGCTCCCCTTCTTTAGGCCTTGTGCTACATCTAAGCTACGCTTAGAAAATCACTACTCAAGCCTATCAAGTAAGTCATGCACTATTTTCGTCTGCTCCACTTTCCCTGAATCTGTTCTGTAAATATCAGATTTCCCAAGTTTTCCTTTCTCATTACGTGCCCCTCTGTTCCTGGTGTTAAGTATAAGATTTCTTTTTGGCTTCCATTTTCTCTAAAACTTCAACGTTGCTCAAATGTTCGATCCATGGTATCCTCAGCTTAATTCTGAACAACCACGTTTCTTTTTCATCATGTCTCTTCTTCATCTTTAAGAAAATTGTCCTTTCACTGCCATATCATTCGTGCCAGTTGCGTTTCTTTGTTGTTTTATTTTCTAAAGAAGTTTTTTTCTGACTGTTAACATTCTGATTCGCTTTTGGAATGTATATTTTGTATTTCAGTATCACCTTTTCCGTCATCTGTTAAAACACTTCCGAGATATTTAAATTTTTGTACTTGTTTGATTTTTCTTTCCCCGATTTCTAATTTTGCTTCCAAACATACATTTTGTCTTCTTGAAAATAATACAGGAGTTCTCAATTGTTTTTTCTTTTTACCCATGAACCACTTTCACTCGTAATTTTTTAGGACCCCATGACCATTTGATGAGATAAAAAAAAGTTTATTATATTTTTTACTAATAGATACATTTAGGAATTGTATTATATTAATAGTAAATGTATACTCTTCCTTTACATATAAGCCTTATATGATTTGTATGTTGAATTAATTTTTAATATTTTTAATATCTTATATTAATTAATTTATTTTAATTTATTAAGATTTTATTTTATTTATAATTCATATAATTATTTTATTCAATTAATTTATATTCAATTAATTTATATAACAAATTATATATATTATATATATATATATATATATATATATATATATATATATATATATATATATATATATATATAATCGTTATTTTACATACCCTTCTTTGTTTTTAATCAACTTTTACAATCAAAGCATCCAGTAGAGTAAAATGGACGATAACTTACGTCCCTCGATCAGGTTCTCTACTAGGCTTACTATAGTTTTTCTATTATTATTTTAATATGGTGTAGATTGCGGTAGAAATTCCAATTCTCAGTTGTAACAACTGTTCCGAAGAGAAATTGCTCTATGAACCACTAAAATATAACCATGGACCGCCAATATACTATTTTTGTGTGGACCCCCAGTAATCTTACACGGACACCAGTTGTGAACCACTAAGTTAATGCTTTGTTCGTTCTTTTCGTTTCCCTCCGATACATTCTGCCTTAGCTTATGTAATACTTTTATTTCGTGTTTGCTAGCCACACTATATCGTCCATATATTAAGATCCACGTTTTAAACTGTCAAATAACATCCTATCTACTTCAGCATTTCATGAATTTAAAACCGTACTCTAAATTCTTTTAAATTTTAAATTTATTTTCAGAAAACGGTAAAACCTTGGCCAGATACTCGACAACATTAAAAAGAGGTGAAAGCGTAAAAACGAATATGGAGACAAAAGACAAAATTATTTTAATAATCTAATAAAACATTGGAGACCCGTTTTGCTTACGAATCTTTATTCAACTAAAAATAATTTAGTACAACTATAAATACTATTTAGAGAGGACTAGATTATCTACAGCAAGGGTGGTAACTCTTTTGTTGCAAGGAATGAATACATTTAAAACAGGCATTTCGATGCGGTCTAATAGTTAACCTGATTTTCTTTGTAGATCAATTAAGAAAGAGTAGTGAGGTTGGTACTCACACGGTGCTCCCCACTTTCGACCTTATGCCACTTCTAATTTATAGTTAGGAAATAAGTGTCTTTTGAAATTTTGAACTCTGTCATTTGAACTTATATTGCTGGCGTTTTTTTGTTCTGTCGCGGGCTTCTACACTTTTGATGAGATTCGATATGCTCCTGCTACATTTGACCGGCAAACAATTTGGAAAAGGAAAAGGAGACATAGAATTTGAACAAATAAACGTTAACAAATATATTGAGAGGACATTTTACTGAGAAATTAAATTATCCTCGAAGCTACCTTCAGCGTCTGTAGTTGAGTACACACATTTTGCGGGAACGAAAAAAATACGTCTTTTTGGTATAAATGCAACGGAGAAAGAGATTCATTCTTTCTAACGTCGCGTCGACTGTAATTATCATCAGGGGGCGGCAATTCAAAATCTCGCCGCCTGTTTTTTTATCAGCAGGGGGGACGGTAATGCAACAGTTCGAAATATAAATATATAATCTTATGCCATTTTACTGGAAGATTTATAAAACTTAGGATTTATTTGTTTATAAGAAACCGTCATTTTCATTAGATTAATAGTTATACTTATACAGAACTTTGTTCACAATCATCGAGTAGCGAGATTATATTTTGATTAATGAACGCAAAGTATAGTTGACAGTTCATGTCTAGCGACACAAACTTATTTATTTTCTAAGCAGTTTCATGAAAATAGGAATAAAGTATTTCACAGAGTATGAAACTGAAAGATAACGAATTTAAAATTGCAGACAAAATTTACCCTAAACTATTAATATATAAAATTCAGTCCTAGGGTCCCATACCCTCAACTTTAATGTGAAGGGAATAGTTAGTCTATTCGGCAAATACAGCCTAATATATACCAAAAAAAATAAACTCCGAGGCAAATTAACGGGCACCGTAACTGGTGAGCTTGAACAAATGGGAGGTGGAGCAAGATTTGAGAGAAACGGCAAAATACAACAGTTATTAAAAGCTACAAACGGTAGGAGATTGTGGTGAGCCGTGATCGCCAACGTCCTGAAGAGTCACGGCACATGGAATAAAACAATGAGTTTGAGTAAATAAATGACAGAACAGGATTTGGGAAAGATAACAAAAAGACAAAAATGGCAGGAAATTATGGAGTGCCATGAGCGACAACATCCTAAATGGACACGGCATTTAAAAGAAAATGAAGAATGAGCTTTAGTAAATCGATGGTAGATCAGGATTTGCGAGAGATAGCAAAACGAGGAAAGTTATTAAAAGCTACAAAGGACAGGAAATTATGGAGATCCGTGATTACTAACTTCCGGAAGAGACACAGCACATTGTAGAAGAAATAGAATGTGTTTCATCACCAGTAAGAGCTATATCTGGGTTTATCATGAATTCCAGTCTTGTATATGGGGTGGAGGACAAGTACAACTAACAGTTTTAGGTGGAGAGTTACAAGGAAGCTTACTTTTAAAATAATATTTTTGATTCTCGGTGAATCTAAATGTTGTATTCGCCGACGTTATTAACCTTTGTAACGCATTTTTCTCTGTATTTTTATCCATTAAGGTTATAATTATTCCACTTTGTAACAGAAGTAATTTCGTGAGAGCAGGATTACGTGTCCAGCATCTGGAATAGAGGGTTCATATACATATTATAACCACTAACTCTTTACGGAAGGTCCACACTTAAACGTGGAACTGAGCGACCCTGGACTCACAGATGACTTTTCAGATCTACCTCGCTCCTACATACCGTTTTCCATATGTGACACATGAATGACTTTTGGGGAGAGTCTTGAAAGTGACTTGCTCCTCATGCACTCTCATGTGCCTCTTCAGTCCAGCGTTAAACCTGCAAATTTTATCGCTAAACTAACCCTTTTGGTCTGAAAGGATTGACATTCACATTGTCGTCACTAGACTGCCGACATTCATGTGATCTTGGATGTGTAACAAATCCTGCACAAGAAAGAACAACCTACACGCAAATGTTACACATATTCTGAGATCGAGGCCACATCATAGCATTAACTACAAATGCTGACCCTTATGACTTAACAATTCCAACCATAAAATCTTCCTCCAACAAGACCTATTCTCTGCCTCATTTTCCTATTCTTGGACACCAATCTAAGATTTTTCAGACTGCCTTTAACAACATCGTTGAAGGTTGCTTGTGTCTTGAGCAGTTACCATGAATATATATATATATATATATATATATATATATATATATATATATATATATATATATATATAAAGGGAAGAGGTTATAGTAGTAACAAATATATTATCCTTTATTTTCCATAATTTTGCTACACGAGTTTCAGGTCTCCAGATATTCATCAGGCAAAGAGTGGATATTTCCACATACTATTAAAAGGAATTGATTTTTCTTATGTTTTACGATGTTAAATATTCTCGATATTAGACATTCTTTTTTGTGTGTGTTAATGGCCCAAATGTCTTTCTTTAACTGGCAGTGAAAGTATTTTGCGTAAAGTGTAATAAAATAAAATTTGTCTCAACTACGTGTAAAATAATAAAAGATTTAATTTATTCAAAATAAAACAATGAGCTAAAACTTGAAAGATTAATTTACTCTCTTACTAAACATTGCTACAAGCAATAACTCAGAGAATGATCAAAGGAGTTAAATAAAAGATTATATGAATGCAAAATGAATCTTTTACAAAACAACACATTAAATACATTAGTTGCTTACTTTAATAAGACGAAAATGTTTAGAAAGTATTTTAATCGCTGGATCATTGACAGGTTCTTTACAATGTTTGACCATTCTTGGAATGTCTGTTATGACAATGTGGGTTATTTAATAACAAAAGTGACAGAAAAAAAAAATTAGCTGATAATATACCCAAAATATATTTATTAAATAAAACATCTTTAAATGTAAAATTCCTTGGGTCTCTCGCATGTGTAATCACATCAATGTAAACATAAACTTAGCCCGCTGAAGGCCTAAAGGGCGAAACGCCTTACACTAGAACAATTTCCAATTTGCCATACATTTCCACTACACACACACACACACACACACACACACACACACACACACACACATATATATATATATATATATATATATATATATATATATATATAT
Organism: Acanthosepion pharaonis; assembly: GCA_903632075.3. NCBI lineage: Eukaryota > Metazoa > Mollusca > Cephalopoda > Sepiida > Sepiidae > Acanthosepion > Acanthosepion pharaonis. The sequence continues at coordinate 3,278,942 of CAHIKZ030005063.1, forward strand.
ATATATATATATAGTAATCCATGTAATTTTTATTTGTATATTGATGACTATGAAAAATCACTTTTAAATTACTATGGAATAATGTTTTACCGGACAAATGAAGTATTATGTATAAATTTATCGAATTTTGGTATATAAAAATTTGGCGAACTAATCGAAAACGCATTAATCGAGGATGCCTGTATACACACACACACACACAGACACATATATATATATAAATATATATGTATATATATATATATATAAATATATATATATATATCTGTGTGTATATATATATATATATGTATGTGTGTGTGCATCTGTGTGTGTATGTATGTATTTATATACAAATTTACGATATAAATCGTGTTTACACATTATGACGAGTTTATCTTCTTGTAAGTTTGCATACTGTAAGTAATGCGGGAATAATTTATATACTGTCTTTTTCATTGTTTTTTTATATTGCATAAATATTTTGACATATTTTGCTTTTGAGAAATTATATTTTTAAAATAATTTTTTTACTTTTTATTCTTACTAAATTTATGCTAAAAAATTTAATGCCGTATAAATAGTTTTAAGGGAGTTACTGCAAAGTTACTAAACTATAAGTTACATGGATTTGATTTCATGGTAGATAATGTTAATTGAACAATAACAGTTAAATTGTATAAACAACAATATTTAAATGGTTCAAAAAGAAGAGATGAAGTAAAGCATGATGTAAAAAGCATTATAGAAAACTTTAATTCATTTAAGAGAAACTGTTGATTGTCTATCGATATGTCTTTTGGGAAACCCAGGTTATCCCGCCAAAATGATATCATTTCAAATATGAATATCTGAGTAACTACGTTTCCCAGGCAAACGAAATGAAATAGGCTTCAGGTTAACCAAGTGAAGATTTATGTATCAAAATTCGACCAAGATATTCAAAGGGATTATATTTTATAACCGATTTAGATTTTATATTTCACAAAGCTGCACAAATATTCAATATGCGCACCACCTTTGACACGACATATGTCAAGTCGGTAGTCCAGCTCCTGACAAATACACTGTAGCATGTCTTGAGTCACATTTTTCGCTATTTTAATGGACTTTGGGATTTCTGTGTCACATTTTTAATCGTCGGTTAAAATACATTCCCGACAATTAATATTCTGTCTTCTATTTGCCGTTTCCCTTCAAGACGTAAAACACAACACGACAAGTTTACTAATGACAGGCCAGGTGTTCAGTAGACATGAACTTGTTTTGTTCTTGTAGAGATATCAATTGTCAGCCGGTATCTTGTCAAAAGAACATCTGAAATGTCAACACAGGTCAGGTGACTGAAGTGAACCTCAGAGTAACTATGTCAAACGACACTGACAAAGGTCAGCTGAGTGATGCGGACTTGAATGACTCTTTTGAACGTAAGTTGGCAGAAGGTTGGTTATCTATGAGACGCTGGCCCCTAGCAGCCAAAACAGAGAGATCCCTCGATCGCCACGGGAAAAAGGAAGACATACACCTGTTAGTACGTTCGGCCCTTCACATCTGCCTCGCTCGCCTACAGCAGAAGGTTATAACAGATTAAAACTTTGCTGACTGCATCTCATGGTTTTATTTCGTGAGTAACGATCCGGTCAAAGAGTTATTTTCCATGTTTCAAGACACAAGCGTTCGACTGGAGGAAGCTGCGCCCCGAGAAAAACAAACAAAAAAAAAACTGGTGTCTGCTCTGAGCTTCACTGCTACTTCCACTTTATACATGTTTTCCTACAAGATTTCATGTTGCATATCGACATCTCCAACTAATCACTGAATCCCCATTTGCCTTATCTTCCTGGATTCTAGTGTTATTTCCAAATATTTCCTTTGCGGAAAACGCGGCTTTTGCTTTCTCAGCACACTCACCCTCCATGATGTTAGGGGCTTCAAACTTACTTCCACCTATAAAGGACGATAACTCAAAATACAATGGAGTTACGTCCCTTGTCCGTTCGTTGGACCGCGATACTTTTGAATGATGATAAGCTGACACGTACGTCGAACTCATGGTTTAAATCTAAACAAATCCTTGCTGTTCTCAGGCAGTAAATGAATAAAAGTTTTTTTCTTTTTATGTATTAAAATATACATTTTTCTATTTTCATTCGGTTTTTTTTTTTTCATCCCAACAACCTGGAATCATTTCAACCCATTTCAAATAATTTATTCTTTCTCGTTTATCTTCCTCAAATTACATGGGAATCCTCGTTCGAAAAGAAAGAACTGGCCATTTTGCTACGCGCTTATTTTGATTTGATTTTGCCATCATGATTTTCGGCTTTTCCTCAATTTCAATCATTCTTACTTTTATTCTATGGAGGAAGAAATTCTGAAAATCTGCATAGACACTATACACATTCAAATATATACTACAGGGACTCTACTCTGAACCAGCATAATCCTATTATGATTATATTTTAAGCCTTGGCCAACTTTGAAATAGTCACATGCATGTAACATCAAACATGAGAAGTACTTGCCGCCAGAGTCCTATTACATTAGCGTTATATCTATTGAAGTGATATATATATATATATATATATATATATATATATATATATATATATATATATATATATATATGGGGGAGGGTTGTGTGTGAGTGTGTGTGTGCGCGCAATAAATTTTAGATAACACTACAATATATCTAAAAAAAAAGGATAATGGCGATAAAGATGAAAAGAAAACTTAGCTGAAGCGTTTCGTCCTCTGGTGGACTTTATGAAGGCAAGCTGTGTTGATTATATCTTGCAAGAAATATTTTTGACCAAAAAAATAATATTGTTAGTTTCTTAAACCTTTTCCACTTAAGAGATACTCAAAAATATGAATCAAATCTGGCAAAGGGTAAAAAGGGTCGGCTCACATAATTTTCCCCTTTGCCTTTATTCATGCACACACACATATATATGTTTGTGTGTGTGTGCGCGTGTGTATGTGTGTGCGTGCTTGTGTGCATGTGTTTTTGTGCGCGCCCGTTTGTGTGTGACGGAGAGACTGGAAAGAAAGTAAAAGAATGAGAAAATTAGAGATTATTACGACATATATATATATATATATATATATATATATATATATATATATATATATATATATATTCATGAATTATTCACACAAAAACAAAAGCAAAGGTTAATGATTTAATTGGCGAGAAATCCATCATCGCAAACAATTCAAATAATATACAAAACCTCCGAATCCGTTATGAATGAATTGATCCTTGTTTCCATAAATTTCTGCCGTATTAGTTCTTATTTTTACTACAAGCTTTCGTCTGTTCCTACAGACATCTTCAGGTATAGAATAGATGTTGTTCTTGTTTTTTCTCTTAGTAATAAGAGGACAACGAAAATATATGTATTGTTGTATCCGAAAATGCTATTGAAAATGAGTTATTGTTTTTGGCGCGCCAGTAGCAACAACGCTGAGTTTGATTTAAATTTTTTAAAGGTTGTGCGTTCATATAAAATATGGTGATGAACGAATTTTTTTACTGGTAAATTTTTTCTGTCAAAGTGGCATGAACTATATTGTTCAATAATTACAGTAATGTCGCACTTATTATCCAAAAGTCGCACTTGGATCAGTTATTTAAATTACGATAAACGTGCAATCAATTTACAAATTCATGAATTATTCACACAAAAACAAAAGCAAAGGTTAATGATTTAATTGGCGCTACTGGCGCGCTCCATAAATCTCCAAAATCTTATAGCTTTTTCTGCCACTCCTGTCCTTCCATCTATGTGGAAAAGACATACCGACGCCCCATCATAATAGTTCTTTGATTTATTCATTTAAATGTAATTGTGGTTCACACTATATAGGGAGAACGACTCAAAGGCTGGATGTTAGAAGAAAACAACATTTACCAACAAAAATCCATAATCTTAAGTATTATCCGTCAGACATTCTGACTAACACATGCGGGTCTTCCATCGTGGATCACCTAATAAATATCCATAATTGTTCCGCTAATTTAAGTGTGGACTTGTTTATCATCCTTACTAAGTCCCACTCTGATTACCGCTTAAAAATACTGGAGGTCATATCCATTTTGTTCTAAAGACCTTCGTTATTCAAACAGAATGATTTTGTACTGGGCCTCAAAATAATTTTCCATTTAAGTATTTTTTCCTTCCATTTAGATCGCTCATCTTTTTGCTGATAATTATCTATTAACCTCGATTTAGCTCTATTGAACGAGGTTCGAAACCGTTTACCTATCTCGTTTTCCAATTTAACCTTTTAATTGTTATCATATTTGGTAATAAATACAGATGTTGTCTATTCATGACGGTCATATAATATGTTTGAATTCGGAACACTAAATCTTGCAAACATGGCACATGGAACCAGATTAACCGATGAAAATCAAACTACACAAAAACAGAAATATCAGAAAGTGTTTCTTTTATATTTATTTTTAATTCTCTGTTACAACTTCAATAAAAGTGAAGCATTTTAGATTAATAAACACTTCATATTTCTTCTTTATCCTATCATTTGAATCTATATCCAAATATATAAAGTTTTATCTATAGCAAAACGTCACTGACTTTTGTATGACTTTTTTGACCATTTTTTTTTTTTTTTTTGCAGGACCTAGGTACCTTTCGGGCCAACGCTTCATCAGACGTGTTCCAACCATACCATTTTGGCGTTCTTCTCATTTTCATTGTTTGTTTAAAATCATTTGCCAACGAAAGACCCTGATGAAGCGTTGGCCGAAAGGTACCTAGGTCCTGCAAAAAAAAAAAAAAAAAAAAAATGGTCATACAAAAGAAATTCATTTTCTTTAAATCGATATATATATATATATATATATATATATATATATATATATATATATATATAGGCATCCAAAGACACAGACTGTTTCGTTGTATCACAATGTAGGGTAGACGTACGGTAGCCTCTAAGATCGAGACCCGGCTGAATTGGTGTCAGTCGGATATGCTACCCATAATCCGTTGGTGCACGACAGGATGAAGGGAATTTGAGTGTATTTATTTTTAGATAAACAGACGATTGCTGAGAGAACTCGATTCGCTTTACCGAAGAGTCTTACATTATTAGCAGTAATAGTTACGGTTTACAAAGCTACATTCCTCCCCAGAGAGTTCAACCGAAAAAAATAAACACACACACACACACACACATACACGCACAAATATATATAAATACATATATATATATATATATATATATATATATATATATATATATATATATATATATGGGCGCGTTTGCTTTCTGACTACAAGACCTGGGTTCAGATCTCACCATGGTCGATTTGTCAGGAAGGAGACTTCCTGTTATTTTCAGTCCGGAAGGGAGGGGGCGATCACAGCAAGCGGCATCTTTGGAAAGTGCCTGAAAAACATATCACGGGTTGTGCCAAGCCCTGTGAGTTAAATTGGGTACACGGAACACTTGGGACCGTCGTTATCTCTGCTAGCACGAATTTACAAATCATCATGACCGAGCGTTTGAATATGCTGGTGTTGTTCAGACTGTTGATCATTCCAGATAACACGCCCTCTCCTAGAAACTGTAACTAAGGTCTGCTCAGAATAGATGGCTTCTGTAATTGTTTTACAAACACAAATGCGCCTGAGCAAGAGTCTACAATAATGATTGGGTAGCCACCCTAGTAGACGTGTATCCTCGAATACAATTATATATATATATATATATATATATATATATATATATATATATATATATATATAATATAATATAATATAATATAAATACGTATATATGTTTTGATATATAGATAGCTGTAAATGTTAGTTATATTAATATGTAGAATTAATATGAATGCTTACACTTTTCATGATAAAATAATATATATATATATATATATTGTAATTTTATAGCAATTCCTCTTTTATACAGGTTTCCTTAAAAACTACTGACAAGGTATTGCGATCAAGTATTTTATTTAATTTTTCTTGTGTTATTTTTTTCTTTTCTGAACATAAAGTACGTAGAAATTGCGAGAATGTTCTGTATGTCCAAGCACTTTCAACTATTCTTTTATCAAGGATGGTTTTATTTTTACTTTTAAAAGAATGCGTGGATTTTTATATGCAGCCAACTCCGAAATTATTCATATACCATTCAATTCTGAATATTTTTTATCCGTTTGCTCATAATCTAATGCCAGTATCAAACCAACCATGCTGAATAGAAAGTAAAAAGTCTTTTCTCAAATGATTAAAAGAGGGTAATTTCGTTTTGGTGGCTTAGATGTAACAAGCCCTTCATTGCTCCAATTAAACAGTTGAATACAGACCATATTTGAGTTGAGACAGAAATGTAGTGGATGAAAATTAGAGAAAACGTAGGTCTAATATAGACCCACATTTATTATTCTGTCAGATGAAAAATAAAAACACTATAGAATCATCATCTTTAATTAACTTTTTCCCTACTCATTATTTTAGACAACCAATTTTTTTTCCTTCTTTTACACGTAGCCCCTCCAGTCTGACAGTTTAGTAAGTAAAAAATAACAAATCCAGACCGTGATAGATATGACCGAGGCATGAAAACAGATAAAACTAATAAAAGATTATCAACATTAATTGGCAATAATCATGACATTACTTTTAAGCTAAACATTTTTTTTTAATCGCACGTTTTCTAATTCAATCTTTTAAATAACGTTTCAGTAGTGAGCAAAATATTAACACACACAAAAAAAAAAAATTCCGCAAAAATTACATATGTGTAGCTAGTTAATGTCAGTCTGTGTTTTGACCGCAGACATACAAAAAATAAAAAGTCGAAATTAAATTATAAAAGACTATCAACAATAACGGGCAAAATCATGACATTACTTTTAAGCTAAACAGTTTTTTTTTTAACCGCACGTTTTCTAATTCAATCTTTTAAAGAAGTGAAGGATCAAGTAAGTTGTTTTCAGCCAAGAAAATTATTTTCTTTTTCATATCAAAAAAGATAAAAATTTTCTATAAACCTGGTAATTTATCAAATATAGATGTTTTTATTTATTTATTTTTTTAAATTGAGTTATATAAAAAATGAAACCACTGTTTACGCTTGTTAACGAAAGTCAACAGATGTAAATTATAAGAAAAACTGTAGGAATATCTCAGAACAAAATGTGAGTAACCATGATTCACCTCTTAAAATCTCCCTTACAAAGTAATAAAAAAGGATTTGTTCTTTATAGGGAGAACCGTCTCATAGCAAAGCTTCATTAATACTTGTAACCAATAATAAAAATATAATCCCTAATCTTTTGACGTTCACAAAGACAAATTAGAAAAATAATATATGTAGTCAAAAAATCTACAACACTGGATTTAGTCTGATATGACTATCAAAATCTATAATTGTGTGGGACATGAAATACTTAAGGCGTCTTATGAAACATAACGTTAAGCCGGATTATTACAAAAAATATATGATTCATTGTTAAGAATTTCTTTGTTGAAGAATATATTTTTTTTCTTTTTGTTTGCGTATCAGAAGAAACTGTAACGAAGTAGATTTTCCATTTTTTTATTTCCTTCCTACTTTTGACCGTTGTTACGACCGTAGAAGAATGATAAAGTAAAAATCGAAAAAGATCAATCTTTATACTTATACGTAAAAGTAGTTGCTCTGAATCAAATAATCATATTTAGTATTGTAGTAAATTTAATAATAATTTTCCAACTATCTATGACAATCGCTTTCGTCTCTATGCCCTGCCAAATAAATTTAGGTTCTTGGAGACAAATAACAACACTTTGCGTTTTTATAACTGAAAGGACAACTTATTACAACCTCTCAGTCATTATTCAATATCTGGGTGTTAAGTGTTTCCCTTTTCATTAGCTCAGTTGGTTTCAGTAGTTGATTTTATGTCTTCAGTTAAATTGACAAGGTGTACGTCAGGTTTAATCACTCGGAGAGCAGTAAGTATAAGATTATGATTGGTTCCAGAGTTGATTGCTTCCAGTCACAAAGACTTGTTGATGAGACTCCATACAAGTATTACTACAAAAATAGAATAAAAATGTAGTTAAATAAGTACATGTTGTATACATTAACTATTTTAGAATTAAAAATGTTAATTTTTACATGTTGATGTAATGAATATGCATACATCTGGGCTCCCACTCCCAGTGATATGATTGGCTGGTACATGGATTTCGCCTATTGGCTACGCCTAGTATTCGCCTATTGCCTACGCCTATTGTCTACCACTACGACGAGGACCAGTCTATTACGGTTACCTGCTAGATTATCCTACTCGGTTATAGTAGTTCAAAACCACTTTGCTACTTCGAACAAATATATCCCTTTTCGGGACATATCACATGTATTATTTGGTAAACAAAACACAAAAAATCAAAAGAAGGCAACTTTCAGAAGATTCTTGCAAAAAATAAATCAGCAGAAATATCTGATTTGATAACTGGAAAAATACCATAAAGTAATATATAATTTGAGATGGAAAAATCGTCGCCATTTTATATTTTTAATTTCGCGCATGCGCATTGTTGGTATTTTGTTTTGTTTTTATTTTGTCGAAGGCACAGTATAGTAGGGTCAGTTGAGCACCGCCCGTGAGAAAAAAGAGCACCATGACGCAATTCACTCAACCAAAAATTTGTCGTTTCCAAATTTCTGGTTGAGTGAATTGCGTCACGCTCTTGTACTACTTGGTATTCGCGCCGGAAACTCTAATACAAAAATTTCAGAATGTTTGTGTGTCTATCTGAGGACAGTGCAGAGGATTCGGAATGGGGGGGGATGATTTTAATGGCAATAACTAAGGTGTTTAGAGTGATCACTAGTGATGCCAACGTTGTGGTTCCATTTATCTTCCCACAGAGCCTCAGACTCAACACAAGGAGGTAACACTATTCTGAGTTCAGATTATGGCTACTGGAAGAATTCTGTGTTTGGCAACAGGACTCTGCACAATATCACACAAGCAAAAAAAAAAACAGTCATGGCTGACAGACAATTTCTGCAAGCATATGATTACTTACATCTGGCCGCCTAACTCACCAGACTGCAACTACCTTGATTATTATGTGTAGTGCTCAGTTGAGCAAGAGACCAACAAAACTCTCTGTAGCAACAAAGATGAGCTGAAGGCAAGGATTATGGCAGCATCACCAACTTAAAGAAGGAGACCGTCCAGAAGTGTTGCAGAAGATTCCGAGGTAGTTTGGCCGCCGTGGTGGAAGCCAATGGTGATTTTATTGAATACATTTACTATTTAATACTTCGAGATATTTCTTTGTATAATTTTTGGGAAATATATCTGGTAACTGACATGTCAGTGTTACTATCATTTTTGCGTAATTTAGACGACAATTTATCCATCACACCCTGATAAGATTACATGCTATAATAATTTGAAATTATAAAGCCATTATTTATAACCCTATAAAAATCCATATTGTATTTTTATCATACCAATAGCAAATGGTGAAAAATAAATAACAATAGAAAATTCTATTAAAAATGATATATATAATAATAATATTGTTTACACTTTATATTCAAACTATTGTCCTCATCTTTGTTACTGTTATCACAACGTTTCGCCCGTTGTGCTCTCCGATCATCATCAGGTGTATATCAATAGGGTAACATATAGGGAGTTCTGAACTCACCCCTTTATTTTATATACGGAAGTAGACTGTTCTTTTGCATTGCATATGCCTAGGTCAATCTCGTCTAGTTTTTATTCATAGTACTGACCAATTCTTGCTCGCCTTGTTTCCACTGAATACAAGTACACACTGCCCGACCCAGGCATTGAACACACAATTACTATGTCACCAAATACACCAACCAACACCAGAATATGTCTTTAGATGCGGACATTAGAACGAGAAGAGTTAATCCCCGAAGTTTAAACAAAGGCTTCGGTTCAGAATTCTCTGTAGCTTAGTGTTATTTATATAGACCTGATGAAGGCCAAGGAGAACAACGACTGAAACGCTGTGATAACAAGAATGGTGAGGAGAATATTCCGAGTATAAACAGTGTAATTCATGATAACTCAACAAAAATTCAAACAGAAATTATAATATTCAGCAAGTAGAAACAAATTGTATCAAAAAACACACGGCTTTTGTGGAAAAATTCAGGCTAGCCACGCTGTTTGTATTCATATGATAATCAACTTTTATTTGTTTTTCTTTTTTTTTTTAATGACATCCCATACCCGACCTCACAGGGAAATTTGGCAGGGAAGAAATTGATTCAAGACTGCCATATTTTTCTACATTTTACGAAGAATGAAAAGTTGCTTTTTCGCTTAAAACCGACAGATTCAGACAAGACCAATTTACTTTAGTGAAAGTCTATTAACCCTAGAACACTGACCATCAATTAAAGTTACCCCACTACTAACCATGGGTATATCATACCCGATTTTGAAAATATCAAAAAAATATTCAATATAAATCTTTATTTGAAATATTCTACATGCAGGCACTTCAAACTTTGTACTTTGAGTTAACATTAATAGGAACTGAAAAACATTATTTAGGTAAGAAAATCAGGTACTGAAAATTGTAATTAAAAATAGGAAAATTTGCGCTGGGTACTATATACCTTCCTAACAAGTAGATCCCTGAATGTAGTTGTTAACATCCAGTCCTCCTGCAGCCGAGCAATCAACACAGGCGTCTAATAAGGCTCGACCCAACCATCTTTCTACTTTAAATAATTATCTACCTAAGAGTATATTCCGATCTTTTGTAAATATCTATGCTGATGATAGAACGGTGTATGGTGAAGTGACATTCATTAAACATGGCACGTGGAACTGGAACAGTCTACTCCAGTGAGCGAAATAAAAGGTTCAGTGCGACATTCCAACCACCTGAGGAAGGGTGGAGCGTACAACACCCGAAACGTTGTAATAAATATGGCGACAAAGATGAGTCCGAATAATGTAAATAGTGTATTTCTCTTTGAATTCTGAACGCTTAAATATCAGCGAAAAAGCAGATGTTCAGATATAAGATTATTTATAAGTGTTCAA
>CAHIKZ030005063.1:3295000-3380000 GCA_903632075.3 Acanthosepion pharaonis
ATTATAGAAATTTTTATACAAATCTTAAGCCCGCACGTTTTTTAGGTATTTTAAATATTCGGGCCAATTTTTTAGAATATATAAAAACATTTAAAATTGGCATTTAATATTTTTTATCTGGAAAGATAATTTTTTTAAATTATTAAAACATATTTTACACTAATATATATATATATATATATATATATATATATATATATATATATATATATATATATAGCAGCATATTGGCGTTGCCCGTGCTTGATTCAAAAAACGTACGACTCATACAGCAATCGCTATTACTTGACTTAAAATATTTTTGCCATTTCTTGCCTTTAAAGGAGTGCCCTTTACCGTGCTGATGTTGCTACATGCCTTACTTCTTGCCTATCTCACACTGCGAATTTTTTCTAAGCTCTATACTAAACATTAAATCTGTTACAAAAAAAGAACTAAACAAAATGAACACAAAACGATCAGCTTTAAAAAAGGACTCCTAACGGGAAAAACCGAATGAAAATGTTAACAACAAATACTTTTTCACACCAACCCAGTTCTGCGGAATCAGAATCAACGTTGAGTTTAAGCAAGCGAATGTGCCAATTGGAGTAAAGTGCCATGCAGATTTAAATTTTTCCTACTTGTGACGAGTGCAGCTATCGATTTTTTTGCATGCTAGCTTGCTAGTTAACATTCGTGTCAGTCAGCTGTAGGCTCTCACGCTGACCAATAGAATCTTCCTGTCTATTGGTGGCAGCCAGCTACTGGCTCTCACTCTGGCCAGTACAAAATGGCCGCAAACTACATGAAAACTGCCGTAGAAGCATTAAAAAATTGATTATTTCCACTATCGATGGGGGTTGGGAAATGCAAAGTCGGTCTTGGCCTTGCCGCTAACTTGGAGCATGTGCATATAAGTTTTGGTGCAAATCCGTCGAAAATTGCGGCCGTGCATTCGTTACAAACACACAGACATATATGCCTTTTATAGATAGAGATTTTTTTAATGCTAAAAGTGTCAAATCATTTCGATGATTCTATGTTTTGTTTTATTTTAAGAATGATAACGGGATTAATATTCGGTTTATATGTTTTCCATATTTTGTTCAAGATTAATTATAAAATTAAAATTGTTCCTGCTACTGGATCGGTAGCTTTTATTTATGGAAAAATGGTCATTTGTCCATCAAGCATTGCGAAATATTTTGGGTTTTTTGTAATACAGAACATTTAATTTGTATATAGCATCTATAAAATGGGTCAGTTTGGGAATAGAACCCAAGCATAAACATAATATCCCTTTACATTTCAAAACACACCTTATACATATACCCTGAAGGTAGTTTATATAAGCGACATATGTTCACTAAGACGCTGATGACGTCATCAATAAACGATTTTTCGCTCTGTGCAATGTTTTTCTATTTTCCATTAATTTCAGTTCATCATTTTCAGCAGAAAACTTTAAATATTTCTCTTTCTGTTTCCTTAGGTCTTATATGAAGGTTTTTTCCAACGTCAAACACCTCAGTCAGCCAATTACACCCGTGTCTAATTTTTCAAACACTTTGACTTTCTTTGATATTGATAAGCCTAAATACTTTCTTTCTTTTTTTTTCATTACCTATATGGGTATCTGCAGAACTTTTTGACATTTTGAATAATATTTTTACTAAGCACGAAACACCTGGTAATTTACCCACGAACGAAGGTGTTGTTGTAACGATTGCTAACAAGACACTAACACCAACGTAGGCTACGTAGCTGTGCTGGGAAACCCAAATCAGGTCAGATTAGATCAATTACAACAGCTGAACATCAACCTATCCAATGTTTTCTGAAATTTACCATTTGTGGCAAGTCATGTTATCACCTGTAAAACTTTCGTATTTTGGTGTGTTTTGGATTTTGGAATTTCAGATATAGGATGCTAAACCTATATATATATATATATCCAAGTATATGATTGGTGCATACGGAATAAATTCCAATAACCAACAATTACTATTCTTAAAAGAGTGCTCAATACAGAGTAGAGCAGACATAATTATTTATTTAAAAATTAGAACATAAATATGTTATAAAATCACTACAAAAATAGCCATTTTATTTCAACACCTCCGGTGTCATCACTTGATAAGACAACGGAGGTGTTGAAACAAAATGGCTATTTTTGTTGGGATTTTATAAGATATTTAGATTATAATTTTTATATAAATAATTTTATATATATATATATATATATATATATATATATATATATATATATATATATATATATATATAGGGGCTTGCATCACCTTGACAACACTTAACTCAACGCTAGAAGACAACATAAATATAACTTTAAAAAAAAGTTGCACAAATAAGATCGGACATTCTCTTCCTCACAACTTGAAGACAATTATCGTCCCTGTGGTAACTAGTATATATACACACTATTTGATTCATTCGTGTTCACAACACATCTATTTTTCTATTTTTGTATGTTTTACTCCCGCCTTTTTAGATTTTCAGCAACATTATTATTAGTATTTTGTTTGTCTATATATCTGAGATGAGGTATTATGTAAATTATTCGGACTATTGTCCTATCTTTGTCGCCATATTTATTACAACGTCTCGGCATTTGTACGCTCCGGCCTTCTTCAGGTGGTTGGAATGTCGAACTGTAACCTTTATTTCGCTCACTGGGGTAGACTGTTCTAGTTCCACGTGCCATGTCTGATGTTTGTCAGTTATCAGTTATCTCCTGTTAATTCCCCTCTGAAAATGTGTCCTCAAGGACACATGGCACAGTGGATAAAGGCGTTGGTTAGATCCAGTGACAGGACCCAAAGAGTGTGAGTTCAATACCCGGTTCAGGCAGTGGGAAATTAACAGGAGATAACGGATAACTGACATCCATTAAAACATCTCGTATACTGATTAAGCCGTTACTCTTTCGTTTGACTTTTTTTATTGACCATCTGATCTACTCTACAATATACATATACACACACACACACACACACACACATATATATATATATATATATACATATATATAAAAGTGAACATTGAGATCAACACTCAGAGGCGACAGGCTGTCTCATGCTAGGTACAATCGTCAGGCGGTGTGACGATTGCGCCTAACATGAAACAGTCTGACGCCTCTGCGTGTTGACCTCAAGGTTCACTTTTATACTTATTTATATTTATATTTACATACGATCTATCTCTTATATTGACCACTTTATCCCATAAATATAGCACACATTAAATCTATATTCATCCACACACACACACACACATATTGTAGAGTAGATACATTATATGTATGTATATATATACATATAGTAGAGTAGATACATTATATATTTATATATATATATATATATATATAATATTTCAGTTTTATTTACTCACTAACACCACTCCTTTACGATTATCAACTTTTCAAAATGGTTGATTTCACTTTTTTGAAAGAAATACACTCTGAGATTTTCGTACATAGAGTTCTATCTGCCTTGACAATACCGCATGGACATTGATAAAACGATTGGGAAATAAGAGAGATCGATATACCGGGCGTAATAGACAAATTCTTCAAATTTAGATTAATTTCTGGACCTCTGAATCTTAAAAATAATTAAAGATATGTTACTGGAATTCTCTGATTTTTATAAAATGTTTGGACTCTGCTTCGAGCAATAAGAATGTATAATTACACTCTAAGCTTAACAGAAGAATTGTAATGAAATTGATCATAAATTAAAATACGTTCATCATTAATTAATTATAGCTAAGGATCGAAACTCTTGAATCTTGAATTATATAAATATATATATATATATATATATATATATATATATATATATATATATATATATATATTACAATGAATAATTCAAACAAAAGTAGATTAATAAAGTTAATGATATAAAATGGCGAAATCCTTTCGCAAACAAAATTTTAAAGGTGCAGTAACCTACAAATCACTCGATGAATGTTATGAAACTTGTTTCTTTTTAATTATAAACTCTATAAGGTCATTCTTTAATACGCAAGTACTTTCAACTTTATATTCAATCATCCTCAGACATAGAAATTATTTTGTTTTTGGCAAAATTCGTGCAGCATCCGAGATAAAAAAATTAAATGCGAATCGAAATAAGTTTTTTTTTTTTTTTTTAAATGTGTTATTGGTAACGGATACAAACTTTTGGATAGTGCAGTCGCAACGCTAAGATTGATTTTTTTTGAAAATTTAAGAAAGTTCATGCCACATTGACTGATAAACTCCTACAACAACAACAACAAAATTTTCATTAGTAAAAAAAACAGGCACTCTAGCTAGGATCGAAACCCAACTGAATTAGCGTCTGTCAGGGATTACACCACTAAGCCCTGTGTTTATCTAAATGAATGATCTTTTTTCTTTCACCATTATTCATTTGGGAAGAGAGTGATTCTAGCACAAAACAATTTTAACCTGCTCTATTTTTAGCTGAATAACTCAAAGAGTTTTTTTAGTGATTCTTACGACAAATTGTGTCAATAAGTCTAACCATATTGTCTGAAAACTTAATAAAAAATAATTAGTTTAGTGTTTTTTTGTTTTTTTAGGTATTAAACATTTTGAGGGATGGATAATTATGCAGATATATGATTTGGACAATGTTGCTTTTGCGCACCTACACTGGATGCTACGTGTTGCCCTGAAACTATCCTGGAAATATCACCGTAAATAAGCCTTATAATCAGCAATCTTCCATAGCCATTAACTCTCCATTTCAAAAGTCATTAAAAATGGAACACGATTTTCAGGGATTTCATTGAGAAATGAGATGTACACTGATACATGGACACACTAGTGTTGTTCGACCATTCAAAACATAGATCCAGCAAATATGTGAAGAAAGAAGTTGCCTATGTGAAGACCTGCTATGTGAGATAGATAACCGTTGAATCTGGAAAGAAAGATTCGCAATAAATAATCTAATAAAACTTTATGGATTCTTACGCTGTATACGACAAGTTTTAACTTTCTCATTTTTATTTCAGTCCTATCAAGTCCATTAACATGGCAACTTCTAATACACAAGAAAAGAACATGCACTAGCCATCAACCACAAGAAATATGTCTATCTTCTTGAAAGTGGCCAAGGTGGTCGAAAACTGGAAAAGAAGATTGTCGCTATTGAGATACTCATGATGATTAACATCACCTTCTCGCCATCTGGGGACATGTGAAACGTGCATCATGTCAGTATTAAGGCCACCGCCTACATCGAGACGTTGGCAAAGCTTCGGTTCAATTGGGGGACATAGAGGAGGGTGTATTTCTTTCGACAGTAGTCTGAGCGAAACATGCCCAAGTGTGACCCAGAATTGACTCGCAGGAATTCCTCATAAATATGGCACTTTCTCTATTTGCCCGGTTGGACTACTAGGTTTGGGGTATTGTCAAGAGGAAGGAGAACAGGGTGATGATAATATTATCTGTTTCCTTATAAAATAATTTTATTTTTCATAATATTATCCGCGTCGTTTTTTTTTGTTTTGTTTTTTTACAGTAACATCCATATGAGTATCTAGATCTAAAGAGGTTATTAAAAAGTCTCATTTTGATCTTGTAGAAACTTGCGGTTTTGGGTGAAGTAAATACTAGCACAGACTATTCTATGTCCAGTTTCTTTATCTCTGATAATAAATTTATCACCTATCCATACATCTAAGTGTTTGAGATGTATAATATTTAATATTTATAGCTGTATTAAACTTACAGCGACCGCCGTCTGTCTAACCCTCTGCATGGTTTCGTTCGGGGAGGTTATGACAGCTCTCGAACTCGCCTAGACGAGTCGATGCCTATATTTTTGGCCGGGCCTACGGGCTCGGGTGACCACGTAAAACTCGGCCTTGTGCCAAATGCGACCCCTCATGGAGGGACAGCTAGATATAGCTGTATAATATTTATAAATTCCATATCCCGAGATTTTTAGATATATATTTATGATGGATTCAGTGTATGTGCCATCACTGCTTTCATTCTAGTTTCATAATATATAATTCCTGTTACTTGAAACACGTTACAGTAAACATTGACCTTTTTATTCAGTATCATTCTCATTTTAACTAGGAATACCTATGTCATTAAGATTAGAACATTGCTTCTATTCATAGATTTTTGTGTGATGTCGTATGGAAATTTTAGATGATCAGTGATCATACATTCACATATGTGATTTTTTATGTGCCTAGCACAGACTAAGAAGTGATTAAATTTTTTTATCTATCGCCAGGAAATATACGATTTTGTGAACAGTAATCGTTCTTTTTAACAGATCGAGACCTTCAGTAGAGCCAGAGATTGCAAGGCGTTTTCTATGGATAAGAAGCGAAAGTCTATTGATGTGCTCATATAATAGAATTTTGTTGCTGAAGGGGTGTACGATTTCATGTTGTCGTTTTGATGACATATATGCGATCATTACACCTGTGGTAAAACTGTATTTTTCCTACAGAAACGAAGTCATATTTTTCGGGTCTAAGGAAGCTCCAGAGTTATCAAAAATTGAATTGACAAATAACTATTTTTGACCAACAGAAATTCTCGAAAAATGGTGCGTCATTCTTTTACCTTTGCAGACGATCTTGTTTAGAAAAATGGAATCATCAAATCACTTTTCCCTCTTGAATTGTTGAGTAAAATATAATTAAAATATATTTTCAACCAATTATAAGTCAGAAGTTATTCTTAAATTTTAGGTCCTGTTTGGAGCCTTTTCTTTTAATTATCGAGTCTTCGGTTTAATTTTTATACTTTTTGTAAATTTCAATTAGTCATTTTCGACATTGTTTAACTTATAGTCGTATCTATACAAATTTTATATTTTGTTCTCTTTCATAGTATTGTTTGAAATAACTACACAATTTACAGCCTAATTTACATATCGCACTACTACAATGTTAATGCTGCTACTGCCACTACCGATATATACGCATATGCGCTTTCAACATAGGCTCGTGTAATAACAATTTGCATACACAAATGAAAGGAAATCTTTATACAAATAAAACTCAATTTGATATTTAGTTCGTCAAATAAATTGAACATACGTTTATGAATCATTTAGATTGTATCACTTTTTTATGGAGATTTTTAAAATTCAGATTTGTAGAAAACTGCATCGCCTTTTAATCAACAATTTTATTATTAAAAAAAAATTGTATTCCATCTACAAAACTCGTGATATCTTAGGGGATCCTTTTGGAGATGCCTGTTTAACACACCTTAGCAGAACTTAAACCAAATGGCGTTGTCAAGAGTTGATTTTCATAGAACAATAAGAACTTAGTTTTTACGATATGACATTAATAAACCTAATTGAAAAACCACCGTACACACAAAGTTCTTCCGAAGTACGTTTTTGTTGGCGTAGCTCATAAATGCGTGATATCCCCCACTGTTTTGGGACGTGCTTCTGATTTCATATTTCGTGCATGCAATTGATCAAGTTGTTTTTGAATTCGGGAAGAAGATAAACTGGTTTCAAGAGTTCAGCTACGATATCAAGTGATGCTTTAATATTCTTTAGTTTTTTAGCTTTTTGACATTCTTGAATTCCTTATCAATAGGTAGTTTCTACGTAACATAAAAGACACTTTGAAGTCGGCCATCTTTGATACGAGTGACACCTGATCCGATCATGCAGTCTCCCTCCCGAATCAATGTCGAAACGCTCTTCGACGGTGATGACGGCTTTTTCGAATAAACTTATTTTGTTTTCTCTATGTTGAACGCGTAGAAAATTTTTAATACCTACTGATGATATTTTCTCATGAATCTTTTTGATTTTTTATATAATCAAAAACTTTCTCAATTAGTTGGCGCAAATTGGATGGTATAAAGCAAATTTTTTTGTCATGTTATTATTATAAATCTTGTTTTCAATAATTTTCAAAAACGTACAAAAAAAACAAAAAAAAAAAACAAATTATATATCTCTCTTCTGGAGTAGCGAAATACATTTTTAATATAGAAGTTACGGATTTTACTTGTTTTTTTTTGGCAAAAACATAGAATCTAATTCATTAAAAAACGAGTAGAAATGTATAACTTTTGGAAAGTTATCAATATGAAAAAAAATGGTGTGGAGTATAGTATGTTTCGTAATCGAGGTCATGCCAGAATCGGCTTTGCACTAGAGTGTCCTTCTGAGAGGTCAGTCACAGCGTTAACTACAGATGACCTGATAGACTCCGAATGCAGAAGCACGTGACAAGACCAGTTACAGATCGCTTACAAGCGTAGGAGTCTGACGCATAACATAAATAAATATATAGACACTTACCCCAACGGTGTGTAGCAGGCCCTCAGACATCGAAGACGTCTGCGTTTGGCGTGAGGGACCACAGTCTTGCGCACAATAATGACTGACAATAATTGACAAAGTACCGCAGTGAAATAAAATGTAAAATTATATATGTGATATCAATTATCCTGCTGTCACTTACTTGTCCTAACAACGGCTTCATTTGACTAAATATGCAAAGTAAGTAAACAGATTATATAACATTCATAGTAAGTTGTCTTCCTTTTGATAAAGGATAAATTCTGTACTGATTAATATCTTAAAACGTGAATAAATAACGTATCGAATGATAACATTTCATTAGTCAATAGACGCTTCTATTTGATATTTACTGATGATTTTCAAACCATTTACAATCTATTTACAGTATGCTTATGATTTACATGTTGGATGTATTTTAAAATTTTACGTAAACCATTTTTGTCTGTTATTGATAGATAATAACAAAGTTTTAGTAGCAATTTGTTGAAAGCGATTAATAGTGTTTGAAAATAGCTTTCAGTTAAACATAAATCTTTCTTCAGAAGTGATCTTCAAACTGATATCTATGTTTTGCTATGCTTAAATATAACATGATTAATTTCTCAGAAAGAAAAGAAAACATTCTTTTTTATTAAATCCTTTAATATTTTCGTAAAGCAAGTAGAGAAGGAAAAGGCTGCTGATGTTCTCTTTAGTTTCTGTTAAAGAAACAATTAAACAAAATTGTTTACTTATGTATACAAACGTTAACATGAATAATGGTAATGGGTGAGCTATGGAAGAAAAAATATTCTCCCAGTTTTATTTTCCACATTATTGGTATTATTATATCCATTATATATCCATTGAGAGACGGACGGAATACAGAAAATTATATATACACATTTATACGTGTCCCACGCAGAGAAACTATAACATATATGCAATGAGGTTCGAACTCTCTACTCAGCCGTAATTGTTCTAGCGAGACAAGCTTGCTAACCATTACGCCACGCCGAGGTACCCTTTCTGCTATTAATTATAAGTTTCTTCTTTGTTTCCTCGTAATCATCCAACTTGCTCACCTATTCAGTCCACCGTATTCTCATTCACTTTTCTATACATTCATATTTCTGTTGCTCCAAGACTCTTCTTCATTTGTGAAGAAATTGTCCAGCGTTTACTGTCATATAGGAGGATTTACATTACGTAACAGCTCTGTACACTTTTCTTTATTTCTATAAAAATGTTATTGTTTCTTAATACATTGCTTAGAGGCAACATGAAGCTACCTCATTCTGCTATACATAGGAAAAATGCTTCAAACATTAATAGAATAATATTTTTTCAAATTTAAGCGTGGTACTTGACTAACGTTGAGGTCTCATCAATATAGAGTTGAGTTGGTTAGATGTAATCGGAAGTTGAGTTTGTTAGATGTAACCGGAAGTTCTATGCTAACTGTTTATTTTCTGGTACTTCTCGCTTGTGGAATTCAATTACGGCTCCATGCTTTCCAACCTACATTCTTTTTTTCTTTTTATGCGCCATGTTCTTTCAGGACGTAAGCGATAATGGCTCTCCACCTTCCTTTGTCCATTGCAGCTCTCAACAAGTTCCTTCCCTCTGGTAACTCCCCCAAACCACGTTCTGTCATCCAACTGCTCAAACCTGACAGGAATGTGACGCGTTGTTTTCCCTTGTCTCTCTTTCCCTCTGTTCGACCCGAGAGTATCAGATTCTCAAGGCCCTTCTTCCTCATTATGTGTCCCAGAAACCTCAGCTGACCCTTCCTGATGTTAAGCATGAGCCTCCTCCTTGTCTGCATCCTCTCCAAGACCCCATCGTTGCTCACACGGTCCACGAAATCCTCAGCATCCTTCAACCGGTAAATATTTCAATGCACTGTCAATCGCTTTCTACTGTGCTATTGATAACTCTTCTTTTTTTCTTGCTCCTTATTAAAATTTCTGTTTTCTAATTCTTACACACCAAGTAACACTTGTGTTCTAGTGGCTTTACTTCCATGATTGAAGTGAAATCGAGTTTTTTTAAAAAAAAAGAGTATCCGTTGGTGAAATGAGTCCAAAAAAAATAAAATTCCGTGTTAAAACTTTCGCAACGTTTCTCTATACATAGACACACGCATAGGATGGTTTGCACATCGATAAAGGGTCAAACTCTCGCAAGATATCACTTCAAGTCTCAACAGGAACTTAGGAGATCAGAAATCATGTAAGGGATTTTTTTTAAAAAATGGAGACAGACGTTGTACTATAAGAATCCCACTCTCTGAGCAGGAACGGCATGCACCCAAAAAGAACTGGTCAACCTCATTGGTTACTTTCAAACCAGAGAGGTGACATAAGAGTTTTCTTTCTACTAGTTTGATAATTTAACGAATGTAAAGTAGTTCAGCCCGCACAGTGAGCGTGACGTGCGTCTGAATATCAACCTTGTCATTTCTACATCTCACGCCCGTTCTAGATGACATTGATCCCCAGAAAGGATTCATCGAACCTTGTTTTTAATCCTGCTGATTATCAAATCAAACTCCCCATCAGAAAAGCCTGGTTAAGGAACCGGTTCACTAGTTGCTAATCCAAGCATGCGGCAGGCATTTCTCTGTAACATGGTACCAGTAGAATCCATAGAGTGACGTGACACGTATAATTACGCACCAATATACACATACACATTTTAATTGCTGTGACGTTGTGCTTCAGTTCCTTATCATCTTTATTTTCCTTCTGTCTTCAGTGTCCTTTGCGATGTCTGAAGACCAGCAGCAAATTTACATATCCTGTAGCAAAGATGTCAGACAAAACTTGACGTCTTTACCGTGATCCAGAGTGTTTAGAGGCTCCATCTTTTTTTTCAAAACCAGATTCAAAATTCCAAACGTCGTTATATACTAAGCAGCTGGTATTCTCTGAGCGTTGATATATGCACGCCGTTTCTGCAAGAGTCTTTGGGTGACGGACATACTCTCCCGTAGAAAGCGAGATACGACTTCACACATCCCATTGCCACTTCTTCAGTTACTAACTTACCTCTCTTCCGACGATAACTCTTGTGCGTACAACGTTTAACTCTATTCTTGTCAATCAACTTATAAACGTTGTTTTTTTCACTGAACGCATTCAATCAGAACGATTATCAGCAAACGTTTACCAGGTGTTAATCTCAATAATCATGTATTTCAACCAAAGAAAAATCTCTCTGAAAACAGGTTGTCACCTATATGTACAACATGCCCTGCCCAACGAATACAAACACATATACACAAATATATATACACATACTTATATATTGGAACGTGAAAGTTCAAATATTTCAAATGAGAATTTTTATATGAATTTTGTAATTTGGTAAATCCACGAATTCTTTTGTTGTAAGTGTTTCCACTTAACGTGGCATGAACTTAGTACATAGTTCTATTAATAGAGTGATATAGCTTAGTAATTTTTTAGTCTGGAATTTCGTACTGCGGATCCATTGTTTTTTATTAACGTATTATATTAGGCAGCATATATTTTATATTATAAAGAAATATTCATACATTGAATCAATTAGCAATATTAATGCGATTAATGGCGAAATCTCTTCGCTAATAGACTTAATATAAGCATTAAACTACTAACAATCCACTGAATGACGCGATGCTTATGTATAAAATGCTGTCAGATGGATCTAGTGTATTTTTTAAAGAAGTAAGTACTTTCAAAGACTTCATGTCCTCATCGTCAGGCTGTAATTTTTTTTCCTTTAAAATCAAAACTTAAAGACGAAATAAATTTGTTGTAGACTGAAAGATGTTTTTTTAAGAATGTTTTATTCATTAATGTTTGTATAATATTGGAACGTGCTAGCCGCTAAATTCAAATGTATATAAAGTGTACTAACATAATTATCCAGCCCACCAAATGTTCGTATAAAGCCACTAAACTAATTGAGTTTCTCTTTTCCAGTTTTTCAGAGAAGACGCTTAGCCATCTTGAGTAAAATCGACCATTCAGGCCTTCAGTAATGGTACCAACATTTATACTCTGTCTTACATGTTCAAAGTCCGTTCAAGAACCATCAAGAGATTCTTGATAAAATCCCAAGAAGAATCTACAATATTATTTGTCCTGACCTGGAATTTCGTCTTCAGTCCCTTTCTCAACTCCGTAATATAGGTTTCCTGTGACTATTTTATAAGTATTTTCATGATAATTGCTCTGATGAACATTCCCCTATGGTACCTAGAGTTTAAGAATTTAAGCACAGTATTAGATTGGTGGCCAGGTCTCAAAATTTTACAGATAAAATATGACCGTAAGTTCTAGTCTAAGAGTTCCTTCTCTCACACATCTTGTTTGTGGAATTTTCTGCTGGTTTTTGCGTTTGATATTTTGGTTTTTGTTTTTGCTTTTCATCTTCACAAATTGAAATGTAGCATCAGTCGTTATCTAGTTTTCTTAATTCTTGTTCTTTTAATGTTCTTTCCATTTAATATACTTTTTTTCATATTCTCTCACGTTTTCATGGCTTTATTGGCTTCCTTGGGGTGAAATGATTAAAAAGAATATATATTTATAGAAATTCCCTTAACAAAAACTGTCATAATTCAGGAATTTCATCTATATGAACATAATTCAGTTATTAATAACTATATTCGCCTCATTTTCTTTTCAATATTTAACGTCAATCCAACAGAAATTGTTCGTTCTATCAAGTATTGTTTCGAAACCTACTGTTTTCATTTATAAAATTCATATATATTTTTGAGACCAGCTTAACATAAATCGAAACGTAAATATAAGTAAATATATTGTTACTTATCTAACAACGATAACAATAAGATGTGAAAATAGGTAGCCACTTAGAAAAATTAAAGTGTAACTACAATTGTCTATAAATCTAAGTTCAGCAGTATCAGCATTTTGGAAGAAAAAAATGTTATCAGCTATAGGAACGTAACAGTACGTTACAGTACCCCTAAGCATTTCCTTGCACCGTGCCCGTGACAGACAAAGAAATAGTGCCAATATTAGTTTATTATCACCTGCCTTTATTCAGGGGAGATAATCCAGTAATCATTACATCATTACTATAAATAGGGAACCGGAAACGGAAGAAGATGGCACCTCCTTCAATAGAAGAAAAGAGAGGGAAAAAACGTAAGCCCATCGACTTCACCGTCCCTGGATACACTTTCCTAGGCCCGGGTACAGACCTAAAAAGACTAAAATACTGTCCGGCAATTAACAAGTTAGATCAAGCGGCAAAAGAAGACGACTTAGCGTACACAAATCCGAACATAACTACCGAGGAAGCGGAACCTTTCAGATTCGGAATTATTTTTATCATCATTATATATTTGTTTATTCGTTCATCTTGGTTGTTTGACTCAAAAACGTCCCAGTCGGGCGTTGCACCCTCCGAAAAATAGAGAACGTCTAACATCAGCTAAAACATATCAGTATAACTGGCATATGCGTGCTTAATCCCTCCTTGTAGAACTGTTGAAAATTCACATACCATATTTCAGCAAAACGAACGGAAAAACCTGAATAAAACCAGTGAGTATAGGAAATAACATCTGAGCGTGAAGAGAGAATGAAGAAAATCTACCTTCGTAGATTCAGTATATGGCTGGGTTCGAAATTGCAAGAAAGGTACAGTAATACTAAGACATCCGAAGTCTTGTGTGTATAGCAAGTAATATGAGAATCGTAGTCAGAATAAGGAAGGTACGGTGAAGTAATGAATAGCGGCTCGGATTGAGAAACCGGAGAGCCGAGTTCGAATTCCAATCGAATCAATTACATTCACTTACGTGCTAATATGCTTGGGAAAGGTATGAATCCTCATCTTCTCCCAACAGCTATGGGTAAATAGCTAGACAGACCGGGTTCTAAAGCCTTGGATGGCAATTGGTCTACCGCAGAAAGAAATGGCAACGGGAACAAAATCTGCCTCGTCAGTCATGTATCGAAAATACATGATCGCCTACGCGTGTATCACACACAGCACAAAACTAAGTCAGAATAAGAAAGCATAAAAAACTAAGTCAGAATAAGAAAGCATAAAAAATCAAAGCGTGAACCAGAAAGACAAAATTATTTTTTAATCCATTCACACCAAGAAAGGCGATAATGCCACTAAGACGCAAGGGGCGGTGAAAGGGAATAAAAATAATTTAAAGAGAACCGAAAGTATAATCCTAAACGGGAAAAAAGGATAAACCTCTATTCCTGTTCGAAATACTGAGAAGGAGTATGAACCGGGCAATAGGTGAACCCATCTACTCCGATTCAGAAAATAAATAAATAAATAATTAGTAAATAAATTTTCAGAGTTTAGGTGGAGATGTTAGAAATGAAGCCGTAAAGTAGGCTTTAGAAGAAATCGGAAAACAATCCTAAATAAGGAACAATAAATAAACCTTTATTTCGGTTCAAAATATCAGGGAGGAGTTTAAGCCGGACGATAGGCGAACCTATCTACTACTATTGTTATGGGAGAAGGATCCCTGTAATATTACTGACAGTGTTTCTTTATTTGATTTATAAAATGAGGCAGTTATTATCAAACCAGAGCGAAACTAACAAATGATGCAATGAATATAAACTGTAATTATTGCTTTCATAGTACAGGTATACCACACCTTACGCCGTTAATTGGTTCCAAAGGTCACGACTTACCTCAAAAATCGACTTAACTCGAAATAACAACACTATAACACTCAAATAAGCACTCCCCATTGCATATTACATTATTTATGATATGTACGTACAGTATTCTGAATAAAATAATTCATCAGCGATATAGCCTTTGTTTTAGCAATGAAAGAACGGTTTGGCAACATTTTCCAATATAATATACTTTCGTCAACGTTAAAAATCTGTTCAGGAAGAAACCCGTTTTCTTTGACGATCTTAGCCAATGTTTTAGGAAAATCAGCTCCTGCTTGTTCATCAACTTGCTTCTTAATAGAATGAAAACTTCTTCATTCTTTAAAGCTCATAATCCAGCCTTGACCCACTTTAAACTCTACATCTTTCTCATCTCGGTATTTTTGTTCAGGTCCTCAAACAAAGACAACATTTTAGCTTGAATGATTTCTTGACTGATAGCAGCACGCTGATGATTCAACCTCTCAATCCAAAGAGAAAGAAGTTGTTTCATCTCTTCAAAGATTTTTTCCTCTTTTCTTACTGATAACAGTATTCTTCATTCTTGGGGCATCAGATTTATTATGTGCCAAAATTTTATCCTTATTGTGAAAAATTGTCGATACAGTTATCCGACTCATTTAAAATGATCGAGCAATCGATATAACCTTTTCACCTTTTTCATGGCGTTTTATCACAGTAAGTTTATCGACGCCAAACGGGAGATATTGGAAATATCGTGGAAAACGCCAATATTGAGCTCTTAAAGATCGCTAAATTTACTGTAAATGTACGTATTTTATTATGATTTTATATATATTCATTCGTATTTATTGTACAGTCACATGATTATATGTGCTTTTAACGCTTTTCTAGTGTTATTATGATTTCAATATTTGTGGCGGACAGACGTAAAGTCGAATAAAATTACTTAAACTTGACTTTTATTATTTCATATATTTTTTGTAACAAACGACGTATAATCGAAAATGACAACTCAAAACGACGTAACCCGAGGTATACCTGTATTGCACATAGACCTTTTACACACTGTATTTAACTCCATTAAGGTATCTTCCATTGTTCATTGTTTCCTCATTCCTCTGTGTCTTTTCTTGGCTTTATAAGGAACCTAAACTTTTTAGCTTAAGCCAATGTCTACCATCGATATTTCTTTTTAGTTTTTCTGGGGCCCAGTTTTAGTTTTTCGTTACATTGTACAACAATAAGACCTTCGTGTAATCAAGGAATCTTTCTGGAATACATGGATCCGCCCCTACAGTTCTGACCACTAATCAAATACAAACACACTCCTCCTTTGGGCAAGAATGAAAGCTGGATTGCGTTTGATAATAGCGTGGAATATACACAATTAGCTGAATACTGCGGATCGGGCAGTTTTACACGGAACTGGGGCTCAATTAGCAAAGGAGAATTACTTCAGCCGGAACTAATGCAAACCTAACATCTTCCACAGCCTCCTGTTCATGAAATATCCCGAGAAACTAATTTATATCCAGCATATTAGCTAATAGACGTTTCCTATAATATTAACAATGCAAATGCAGAGTGATTCCGTTGGCAAAGAACCTTTAACTTATATCGGGATATAGAATGAAAAGTAATTCTAAAACTTCCTGCAATTTAAAAAACAAAAAAAAAAAATATTTGTTTATTTTTAGATGCAACAAAGATTTTTGTAGAAATTCCATCGAGCAGGACATACGAGGACAGGTTTCGCTAACAGCGCCCGTTTTGTTGATTAATACAAAGGATGTATTTTGGTCACAGGTGAGATTAGTTTTTTTATCTCAAATTTGGCGAAGGGGCATTTTTATATATCTGTATTAGCAGGTCTTATATGAATTCAAAAAATAAATCCAAATGTGTTCATTTCAAAACTGTTTAAACAATGTCTTCTTTTTCAGTGATATAGCCGGAGTAGTTTCCTTAGTTGCTTTTGTTCATTATCACTTTTATGGCAAGGAACTTTTTTAAACTTCGATCCCTAATCTTTACTTCCAGTAAATAAACCTAGTTATTTTCTGCAGTTTTGAGACGATGTCTATCGGTATGATTTAGTTGCTATATATATATATATATATATATATATATATATATATATATATATATATATATATAGGTTGGTGTAAAAATAATGACGTAAGAATGTCGTTTTTGACGTAGAAAAGTACGTCAAAAACGACATTATTACGTCATTATTTTTGCACCAACCTAATATATATATATATATATATGTGTGTGTGTGTTTGTCTCATTGAATAATTAAGACAAGTTTGTCTACTTATTTTTAATAGGATCCTCTCATTTTCACGCACAATATTCTTATCTTTATTAAAGAAAGAGAAAAATTACCATATTGATACATATTCATTTATTCCAAGTACTTTTGACATCAGCAAAATATCATCACCAGGGTTTTGTTTTTTGTCTTCATCATTTTTATAAGGTAAATTTGTTGTGTTCATCTGAAATTTAAATTTTTACATGTTAATTGATAAATGCTAAGGTTATGTCGTGTACGATGTAAATTTCACGATGTAAATTTCAGCAGAGGTAACTAAGTACACGGAATAAATTAATATGCATCAATATAGTATTTTTGTCTCTCTCATTTTAATAAAGATAATAAGAAGCTTGGTCGTGAATATTAGAGGATCCTATTGAAAATAAGTAGACAACTTAATGAAAATATGCTGTCAAAATATACGCAATAGATAGATAGATAGAGAGATAGATAGATAGATAGATTTATTTGTGTGTGTGTGTGTATACATATACTCAACTCTCCAGTCAAGCAGATCAGTTACTAGAAACCGACAGCCCGACAACAAATATATATATTAGCTTAAATATTTATATCTATAAAAAGTATAAACATAAAAAAAAATGTCTATATATATATATATATATATATATATATATATATATATATATATATATATATGTATGTATATTAAGACATTCTTTATCTTTATAAGTTCTACGAAAAGAACGTATAAACATAAAAACGCCATAATATATATATATATATATATTTGTTTATACGTTCTTTTTATACATACAAATATTTAAGCAAATATATATATATATATATATATATATTAAAAATGTCTTAATATATATATATATATATATATTAAAACATTGTTTATGTTTATACGTTCTTTTTATACATACAAATATTTAAGCAAATATATATATATATAGAATGTCTTTATATATATATATATATATATATATATATATATATATATATATATATATATATATATATATATATAAGACATTTTTTCATGTCTATACGTTCTTTGTATAGATACAAATATTTAAGTAAATGCTCTGTTTATAATAAACAGTATTAACGACATTTACCTGCCTGAATGTCCGAGAAAACTTAATAGAAGATATGCGTCCTCCGACAGAAAAATGTCTTAAATAATTGGTGGACTCATTTCATAAGATATATATATATATATATATATATATATATATATATATATATGAATGCTTTTTTTCATCAATGAATTCAAAATGTTTAAGAAAATGCAGTATTTGTTCTGATTTCAAGTAAACATGGATTTCCTGATAAAAACTCTTCATTCTCTAGAATATATTAAAATTATTTTTGTATATATGTCTGTGTTTCTTAAAGAATGGTACCATGAAGCAAGCACGATTTTTTGGATTTACTGATTTGAACTGCACAAGAATGCCATTTCTAAAACACTGATGATAATGAGACATGTTATATTTCTAGTCCTCTTTATTAACTAAGCTGAAAAGCATTGAGTTTAATGTTATAAATAGATATATTTTCCCTTCTAATCGAAGTAGATTCCAAACATTACACAATGTTTTTTTTTATTTTATTACTGTGGCCATAAGGAAAGATCTCATTGTTAGATTAAGATTTGAACGTTTGAATCTCAGAAATGATTAAAGATATCTTACTGGAATACTCCGAGGTTTTTATAACCATATTGGACTGCACTCTTAACAATAAGAATATTTTTAATTCTAAGTTAAAATGATGATCCCTCTTGCTGATGTGATCTGCTGATCTAGTTTTCGTCAATAGATATTCCT
This sequence comes from Acanthosepion pharaonis, assembly GCA_903632075.3. Classification (NCBI taxonomy): domain Eukaryota; kingdom Metazoa; phylum Mollusca; class Cephalopoda; order Sepiida; family Sepiidae; genus Acanthosepion; species Acanthosepion pharaonis. Next base: position 3,314,076 of record CAHIKZ030005063.1, read on the forward strand.
CATTTTTAAACTTATTTCTTGTCGTGTTGACGGGTCTGAAATTGACTTTGAATTTGGAAGAAAAGGTATGAATGTTGGTACAATTGCTGAATGCCTGAATGATATTTTTTGTCTAACCATTGCCTATTTGTGAAGACATAGTGGGGATGACAAAAAACGATTTTCACCAGTTCTCCTTCTAGCTGAATAACTCATAGGATTTGCCAGAGATTCTTCCGACAAATTGTATCAAGATGGCTAAACGTCTTATCTGAAAACATGGCAAAAATAAATTCAATTAGTTTAGTGGCTTTTGTAGATACTAAACATTTTGTCGGATGGCTAATTATGCTGTTACACGATTTGGACAATTTTGCTGTTACACCCGGTATAATGTAGATGTATTGCCAAATATACTATAATAAATATACTAATTACTGGAGTTATTTACTGCCAGACACAGATATGTCAGGTATAAATAATTATGGAAATAGCCAGAGTGAACACTTGCTCTATGCTGAAAATCTAGAAAGAGAACAATTATAATTGGAACAAAATAGTTATTACAGACAGAGAACGAATACATCAGAGAACTCTTCCGTTAAAAATAGTTGAGAAACCTATAATACATAAAATCGTGGTAGTATGTGTCGTATTAAAATTAGAGGTAAGATTCGTATAGGCCAAGATTGAGAGAAGCGAAGTAAGACGGCCAGAAGAGATCGTAACAGCGATGGCGACAGCCTTATAAATTTTGGGGGTTGATATCATCAGTGAATTGGTAAATGAAATAAACAGACCTTGAGAGATCAATCTTCATTGCGCTTCCAGATAAACTAGGTTCAATTGAACAGCCAATCAACTCGATAAGTAAACTAATTTATAGAATTACAGAAGGCGGTCCTAGATTAGAAGCAGTAATAACGAGAAGAAGCGTAATTGTGTTTTGCAACTCTGCGCCCCTCTGATAGAAACTTCGTTCTGCTCATTAAGAAAATAATTAATCATCAGGATTCTAATAACCAGAGCTCAAAGCAGAACTAGTTCCGAAATAATGCAAGAAAAACCTGGATTTGTTACAGACACTGGAACATTTAATGCAATATTTATAATCAACATACTATCAGCACGAGCTATAGAAAGAGTAAATGATTTATACCCATGTTCATAGATTATACAGATGCATTCAATGAAGTACAATAAATCATCTAAAAATTAGGAAACCTTGATCTACACGGAAAAGATGTTTCAAATAATATATAACCTTTATTTGAAACAAAAATTTACCATCTGGAATAAAACGATATTTTTTTCTTTTTACCAAAGTGGACTCTTCACAAATCTCGAGAGTCACTAAAGGTAGATGGTTATTGAATAAGATGCGTGATATGTACATAACAGGGGGGGGGTACGGATTGAATATTATGATGTTATGGTGGATAAATAATTATTGAAGAGGTTAGTATGTTACTGGACTGGGAAGCATTAATGCAAATGTTTATATCAGAAAGAGATGATGTCGTAACGAAGGACGACGTGCTGCATGGACAATAGCCGACATCTCATAAAAAACGCTGCCCAGGGCTGCGTCCAAGAGAAGGCTTAACTCTTCGGGTGTATATCCATCGTCTTTAAAGATTGGCGGATGTTATTACCGTACCATAAATTTATTTTAATACGGATTGTTTCTTTTTTTATAATAATAATATCAAATATGTTTCTTTTGTATTCCTTACTAATAATTACACATTATAATATTTGCCTATGATAATATTTGCCTGTGATAATATATGCCTATTATAATATTTGTCTATGATAATATTTACCTATGATAATATTTACCCATGATAATATTTGCCTATTATAACATGTGCCAATGATAATTTTTGCCTATTATAATATTTGCCTTTGATAATATTTGCCTATGATAATATTTACCTACTATAATAGTCTTATTCCGATAACTTGTAATGTGATAATCTACAAGTGCACGAACTGCGTTAAGTTTCGATAAGTAACCAGCTAAATGTTCTTTTTAAAATGCTTATAAAATATTTAATAGGCCCGATGTCTCCTGCTTCCAAGCTCAATGTAATAGTTCAACAGATGATACTTATACGATGCGCGTACAATTAACAGGTTAAATGGTCTTTTTACCCCCCCCCCTACTAAGTCTAATGTGCCAATTAATATAATGTTGTATCTTCTCTCTTTTCTTTTTCTTCTCTAGGCCAGTGATCGCTAGTTACTTTGGACATTAATGAAAGTCATCAACAAAGAGAATTTTACTTAGCCAGTTTATTAAATATGTCAACGTTGCTGTTAAATAATTGAATTTTTTTTTTTTAATATGCATTTTGCATGACGAAGGGATTAGTTAAAACATATCTTGCATTCCTTTTTTACCATGATTCTTTTATAGTGTTTATATCGCGTATTTATCTTACGCGTTCTTTATTCAAATTTCCTCGTGTCTAGGGAGATTCTATTTTACAATGAAAAGGAAATCTGTTTTACTCAAACGTTTGAAACTAATTAAATACTCCAATATGATTTCGAATTTTAAAGTTAACTATAACTAATTATGCTTATATAAAATTTTGAAATACAGTATAGATATGTGTTTGGGCATACGTGAGTGCGTTGTGGGATTTTTTAAGTGCTCCTTTCGTCGGAAATTTTCCAGGTTTAGCAGGAAGATTTGAAAAGAAATTTTTATTTCTTTTTTAACTAATAAAGTTTTGACATTTTTTTTATTTCTTTGTTTTGCTTTTAAATAAATACAGCATTTAATAATGTGGATGTTTTGTGTGTATATGTGAATGTGTGTGTGTGTGTGTGTGTGTGTGTGTGTGTGTGTGTGTGTGTGTGTGTGCGAAAGTGTGCTTGTGTGAGGGTGTTAGCTAGGGTTTAGTTGTCTGCAACATTTTATATCAGTATATCATTCACTACAAGCAAAAGGTTTGAGGGTTCCCGCATTTCTTTAACAACATCTACAAATGAAATATTTTAATGTTTTAAAGAGTTTTAAAGCAATGTGGATAGACGAATCAAAAATTAATTTTTTTTACAATAAAATGAGCTAAGAGAAATAATGAAAAGTAAAAGCAAACACACTATAGTTGCAGAAATTTTATCTGTTACTTTAAAAAGTACAATCATGTCTCATTTAACGGTGTGTTTTATAAAGGCATGGTATCCGAAAACATTTTCCTGTAGTGTGTATATATATATATATATATATATATATATATATATATATATATATAAATATATGTGTGTGTGTGTGTGTGTGCGTGTATACATACATACATACATACATATATATATATATATATATATATATATATATATATATATATAAGAAATGGACAAAGTCCGACAATTTATTTATTAAAGACATTTTTATGTTTAACGTTGTTTTTTTATAGATACAAGTATTTAAGTAAATGCTCTGTTTATGATAAACAGTATTAAATAACATTTACCGGCCTGAATGTCCGAGAAATTTTCAACGTTAAACATAAAATGTCTTTAATAAATAAATTGTCGGACTTTGTCCATTTCTTAATATATGACGTCATTTGTTTACATTTGATACGCCAGAGTAGTTATGAATGTACGAGATTCATGGAAGATTGAAGTTTATAAGCAGTAAATTCGAACGCTCCTTTGTGGCCGATCGAATAAGGCACGTCAGCGTAAATGACGGTTCCGTATAGGATGCAGGTTCGAATCCTGTCAAAGGACGAATATTTTCTATGAAAATTTCTCGGACATTCAGGCCGGTAAATGTTATTTAATACTGTTTATCATAAACAGAGCATTTACTTAAATACTTGTATCTATAAAAAACAACGTTAAACATAAAAATGTCTTTAATATATATATAAACATTACATAGCTCTGAATGACAACTCTTATTTTTAGTCTTGGCTTTCACCTGTGCATTTCTTGTTAAAAAGAATAAACCAACATGAACACGAGAGCGCTGTCTATGGAAGAAATGCAATGCATTTTGAAACAGAGAAAGGAAGGAAAATCGATTTGTAGCCATTGGACAAACATTGGTCATAGCCAACACAACAATTTTGAAATGTCTTGAAAAAGAAAGAAACTTCTGGTTTATTGAGCAACAGACATAGAAAAGGTCAGCCAAGGAAAACAACAGGAGTTGAATACAATAATAATAGTCAGTGACATCCCCAAAACATCCACAGTGCAGGTGGGAAGGGTTTACAATCCGCCGTTCGGAAAAGACTTCAGGAACAGGAATTTAGATGCATACCTCTCATCAGCAGTAAGAATCACCAGAAAGCCAGATTGGAATTTGCAAGGGAGTACATAGATAAGCGACAAAGTTTTATGGACTGATGAGACGAAGATTAATCTCTACCTGGAAATGCCAAAATGTAGAGAAAGAAAGGATCGGAAGGCTATTCTGTAAAGCATGATTTGGGCACTGTCTTGGTTTGGTCTTGCATCGTTGCTTCCGGAAGAGGATCATTCATATTTGTTGATGATGGAACTTATTATGATAGCGGCAGAATAAATTCAGAAGTCTACAGAAACATTTTGCCCGTCAATTTACAAAGAAATACATCTAAACTAACCCGGAAAATATTTATATTGCGGCAGGACAATGACCCAAAACATACTGCCAATAAACAAATGACTCCATCAGAGGAAAATGTCAACGTTGTTTGACTGACCAATTCAGATAAAGCATGCATTTCATCTCCTGAAGAGGAAACTGAAGGAAGAAACACATTGAAATGAACAAGAACTGAAAGAGGTTACATTAAAAATCTGGAAGATCATGCCAAACGAAAACTGCAACAGTTTGGTAATGTTAATGGAATGCAGGTTTGATGTAGTTATTGCAAGCAAATATAACCAAATTTTAAATGTTATATTACTTTAAGACAACATGTTCGTTTAATTTTGCTCATCTGAAAATGGGGTGATCTGATAAAAAATGATGTTATGCCCTAATCTGTTAAAAACATCTAAATGTATATAACAGGAAATAAAAGCTGAAACTATAAACATTCGTCTCATTTGTCTTTTGATCTTAAAACCAAATATCTTCAGTGAACAAAACAAAAGGAAATGGACTTGCCTTTAGATATATCTATATAGTCACACACATACACACACACACATATATATATATATATATATATATATATATATATATATATATATATATATATATATATATATATTAAATTGATTTAAAATATGTTTTTTATCGCTACACAGTTCTAACCATGTTTCAAAAATGGAAGCTAAAAGCCACGAAACATTTATTTTTGAAACATGGTTAGAACTGTGTAGCGAAAAAACATATTTTAAATCAATTAATTATAATATTAATGCTCTGTAAATTTACATTGAGCACTATTTTGTAAAAATAAAATATCTATAAGAACACCGGATTATATATCTTGCTGTTCTTTCTTTCTTTTATATACATACATATATATATATATATATATATATATATATATATATATATATATATATGTGTGTGTGTGTGTGTGTGTTTGTGTTTGTGTGTGTGTGCGTGTATATGTGTGTTAAAGTTAATGCGCTCTTATGAAAACATGGTTAAGTTTTGAAGTCTTTAGTCATTTTATTTGTATTCTAAATTGACATGTTCACATTAAGCTATGAATATCTTCTCTTTTATGCTTTCTCTCCAGAAAACTGAATATAAATTACATAACTAAAGAATTTGCCATAAGTGTTTGGAAATGTGCAACCGATTCGTTTTAAAACACTAAATCATGAAAGAGGCAAATGTCTCGATAACACTCGCTTTTATGATAAATCATTTATATACTTGCACAAGGAAAAGCTAAGATTTGATGACGGTTCTATAAATTAAATTTACGACTTGATTTTGTCACATCAAGTTTTTTTTGTTTTTTTTTTTTTTTGGCGCCATTCAGCTTCCATAGTCTGGTCAGTATCTGTTTGAGATTTAGTCACACGTTATAATCTGTTTTCAGATTCTTTCATTATCTCTCTTCGTTTAAGTTCGCGTAAATATTTTAATCATTTCACCTAAGTGACGGAATAAAAGACGACAGAATGATGAGGGTGAAAAGCACAGATTGGACAATAAAAGATCACGTCCAATGAGACAAAGATGAAGATTAACTGGAAACCAGAAGATGTTTCTACAAGTTTGGGAAAAGAAAATATTAGCATATAACATACGGTTACTTCTAGAAATTTTACCAATGAAATTATGAGACCTAATTGCCCATCTAGTGCTGGCCTTCAGAAGTCGATACACGAATGAAGAAAGCCCATCGGAATAATTACCGTGAAAATATTTAGAGAAATGGCAAAGGGAAGATATGTTTCGAGAATGGAAAATTCACTGAAGTCGAGATGGCAAATAAGGACCGATAATGTTGTAGATTCTTCTTTGGATTCTGTCAAGAATCTCTAAACCTTTTGTAGAAGCATCAGACCAAATGTGGCGAGAATATTCGATGCATGAATAAATGGTAGACTACTAAATGTGCAAGATAGATTCTATCAGGAAAAATTAACGAATGGGCATTCCTAGTAGCAGATATAGCAATTGATTCAATATAACCGTTTAACTGCATGTCAGTTGACAACGTGAGACTGATACGGTACAACGAGTTTCTATACTGGAGGTTAGCATCAGCCATGCTGATCGCAGGCAAAAAGAGATTCTTTAAGATGATCAATAAAAAGCAGTTTCATTTCGGTTATGTTAAAATTACAAAGCCACTTCTTGCCCCAGTTAACAACAGATTGATGACATATTTTCAAACATATTCTCTACTTAGATTAAACGTTATTTTCATTTTTCGACCTTCCATGAAGTATTGCTGCCATATATGATCCGGTGCCCCTTATGTTTGTCTCAAGGTTCTTTATAAGATCCAGAGACGGATATGCAACGTAATTGGCCCTCATCTGGCATCCCGTCTGCAGTCGCTCTTTCACAGACGTTCCGTCACCTCCCTCTGTCTTTTTTTACAAATCCTATCATGGTAACTGCTCCGAGGAGCTGCTTTCGCTGGTTCCCATACTTCATGAATTTAAGCGTTCTACTAGGCTGGCATCTTGCTCACACCCTTTCACTGTCGAAATTGTTAAATGTAGCCGTCTCTTCGACTCCAATAGCTTCATTTCTCGCACTTGTCTCCCGTGGAACTCTCTACCCTCGTCCTGTTTCCCTGATAGCTACAATCTCCAACTATTCAAATGTAATGTCAATCGACGTCTCCAGATGCCCTGACCTATCCCCTATCCTCTACTTCATCCTTTTCTCTATCACTTCTATTTACTCTAGATCCAACTCTCTGTAATCCCTTGCATGCTAGTGGCTTCCTGCTTTGATGGGATGAAACGTTTAAAAAAATTCCTCTTTTCTTCGAAAATATGCAGAAAATTTTGACATCAACCGTTTAACTTCTAAGCAAAATCTGTTATCACTATATTTCTTTGAAAATAAATGCAAAAGCCGAAGACTGTGTCGCCATGTTTTCCTGTAAGTGTCTAGCATTGTCCGCTACTCGGATCAACTGGATATGAAGCAGATCTTAAAGGACATCTTACATTTATTCACGGAAGATTGCTTGTCGCAGTAATCCAGAAATTTCCATGAACTTAACAGGTAACAATCTTATATTCCCAATGTGTCCGGCACAATGTACGTGTCTCTTTTTGTTGGTTGGGTGGGCAATCAGAATATGATTTATCAAAAGTATGGTTGGTTGATTTGACTATATTTCCTTATCAGTCAGATCGTGGAAATTCCAGAGGATCGTAATCTCCTCATTCTGGGCAGCTTGGAGCGGCTTATATTACCAACAATTATCGTTACGGAGGAGGTGGCATGGGACATATTGACCAATATATAGGGTGCGATGAATAAATTGTCGCCGTTTTTATATTTTTTAATTTCGTGCCTGCGCGTTTTGTGTTTTTGACGCGTTCGACGGCACAGTATAGTAAGCTCAGTTGGGCACCGTCTGTGAGAAAAAAAAAGATAACGCATAGAAATTTGGAATGGCATTCTGTACTGCTTTTTATTCACGCCTGAAGCTCCAATACGAACATTTCAGTGTGTTTGCGTGTCAATCCGAGAACAGTGCACAGGATTCCGAAGAAGTTGTATGAGTCTAGCAGTGATTACGAACGTGTTTGGAATGATCACTAGTGACGGCTACGATTGTGCCTCCAATCAACTTCGTACATAGACTCGGACTCAACACAGAGGCCTAAATCAAGTGCCTTGAGGAGGTCATGCTGCCCTGGCGAAGAGGGTGGTTGCTGGAAGACCCTATGTCTGGCAACAAGACTCTCCACCATCCCACAATAAGCAGGAGACCCCGGTCATGGCTGTCAAACAATTTCTGCGGTCATATCCCCTCTTATAGCTGGCCCCCTAACTCCCTAGACTGCAATCCACTCTATTATTATGCGTGGGGTGCAGTTGAGCAACAAAACCCCTTGTAACATCAAAGATAAACTGAAGGCAAGAATCATGACAGCATTCACAAGGAGACCGCCCAGAAGATTTGCAGGAAATTCCTAAGTAGTCTGAAGGCCGAGACTGAAGCCAATTGCTATTTAATTAAAGATATTTACTGATTAGTATTTTAAGATATTTTCGTATAAGCTTGATAAATATATCTGAGATATATAAATATATAAATATATAAACATTATAAATATTAAATATTATAAATATATAATGAGATGCCAATGTTATTTTTTTTCATTTTTGTGTAATTTAGATGACAGTATATTCATTCTGTCAGAAATTGTCATTTGGGTGGAAATATGGTCCAAGATTGTCTCTTGCATTCAATAATACTTTCCTTTAAAGAACATTTGCTACAAAACTCTGGAGTACGATGGGGAATAAGCATACATAAATATATATATATATATATATATATATATATATATATATATATATATATATATATATATATATATATGTGAAAAGTGTATATAAATATAAATAAATATATATATGTATAATTATTTATATATTATATATGCGGTACTTATTAGAAAGCGCTCAATATCTGACGATCGCTAAAGCGTGAAACCCAGGGTCACAAACTCACATCTATCCAACCAAATATATATATATATATATATATATATATATATATATATATATATACATGCATAAACACATATATATATATATATATATATATATATATATATGAATAAATATATATATATACAGTGTATCACAAAAGTGAGTACACCCTTCACATTTCTTCAAATATTTAAGTATATCTCTTCATGGGACAACACAGACAAAATGACACTTTGACACAATGAAATGTAGCCTGTCTGCAGCATATATAACAGAGTTAATTTATTTTTCCCTCAAAATAACTCAAAATATAGCCATTAAAAGCTAAATCCCTGGAAACAAAAGTGAGTACACCCCTTAGGAAAAGTTGCCAATATTAACATACAACATGTCAACTGTCAATATTTTGTGTGGCCACCATCATTATCCAAAACTGCCTTTACTCTCCTGGGCATGGAGTTTACCAGTCACTGGAATGCTCTTCCACTCCTCAATGACGACGTCACGGAGCTGGCGGATATTTGAGACTCTGCGCACCTCCACCTTCTGCTTGAGGATGGCCCAAAGATGTTCTATTGGGTTAAAGTCTGGAGACATGCTTGGCCAGTCCATCACCTTTATCCTCAGCCTCTTCAGTAAAGCAGTGGTTGTCTTGGATGTGTGTTTGGGGTCATTGTCATGCTGGAACACTGCTCTGCGACCAAGTTTCTCTGCTGCAGTATTTCACAGTACATGTTGGAGTTCATGTTTCCCTCAATGAAATGTAACTCTCCAATACCTGCAGCACTCATGCAGCCCCAGACCATGACATCCCCACCACGATGCTTGACTGTAGGCATGACACTCTTATCTTTGTACTCCTCATCTGGTCGCCGCTACACATGCTTAAGGTCATCAGAACCAAACAAATTAAATTTCGTCTCATCAGATCATAAGACATGGTTCCAGTAATCTATGGGCTTTGTTGACATGTCTTCAGCAAACTGTTTACGGGCTTTCTTGTGTATTGCCTTCAGAAGAGGCTTCCTCCTGGGGTGACAGCCATGCACACCAATTTGATGTAGTGTGCGGCGTATGGTCTGAACACTAACAGACTGAATCCCAATCTCTTTAATCTCTGCAGAAATGCTAACAGCACTCCTACGCCGATCTTTCAAAGAAAGCATTTGGATGTGACGCTCAGCACATGCGCTCAGCTTCTTTGGACTACCGACCCGAGGCCTGTTCTAAGTGGACCCTGCTGTTTTAAAATGCTGGAGGATTTTAGCTACTGTGCTGCAGCTCAGTTTCAGGGTGTTGGCAATCTTCTTGTAGCCTTGGCTATCTTTATGTAGTGCAACAATACGTTTTATAAGATCCTCAGAGAGTTCTTTGCCATGTGGTGCCATGTTGGAACTTTCAGTGACCGGTAAGTGAGAGTGTTAGAGCTGCACTACAAATTTGAATACACCTGCTCCCCATGAACACATGGGCATAGTTACACTAATGAGTCACATGACATTTTGGAGGGAAAATGAAAAGCAGTACTAAATTTAGACATTTAGGGGTGTAGTTTCTTAGGGGTGTACTCACTTTTTAGGGGTGTAGTTTCTTAGGAGTTTACTCACTTTTGTTGCCAGGGATTTAGCTTTTAATGGCTATATTTTGAGTTACTTTGAGGGGAAAAGAAATTAACTCTGTTATATATGCTGCAGACAGGCTACTTTTCATTGTGTCAAAAGGTAATTTTTTCAGTGCTGTCCCATGAAGAGATATACTTAAATATTTGAAGAAATGTGAGGGGTGTACTCTCTTTTGTGATACACTATATATATATATATATATATATATATATATATATATATATATATATAAGATTAATATAAATTTGTCGTTTAGTCAATTGATGCTACCTTCAACATCACGACTTGATTATATGCGTCCCTACAGTTTGCTTTTTATATATATATATATATATATATATATATATATATATATATATATATATATATATATATATATATATATATATATATACAAATATGCATTAAGCGGTGAATTACTTAATTATAATTATCAAATCCTCTTAATAATTTTTATCACTTGTATTTCATTGCTTGTATCGTCTTCTGATGCTCAAGTTTGAACGGCTTGGTGGTAGTAGTCGTGGCTCCTGGGGGCACAGTCCTATTGTTATAGAGAAACTCAGTTGAGTTCCACCACGGAATATGTGAGCAAGCGACGCTATATTGAGTCTGATTTGCTACTACTTCGTCAGTGAGGCTCGTTGGAACAGTTCGTATGATGTTTGCTTGATCACCTAACTGTCAGTGTTTCAATTCTCGGCAGTGGATGCACGCTGCTGATAAGTCCCAAACATAGTACGAATCGACCTTCCTGCTGAGGTTTCTTCTTGACGCGATCAATTACTTAATTATCACATCCTCCTAATAAATCCTATCGCGTGTGTAGTAAAGTTTTATTAGTATTATTATATCGACATTTTCTAATTTTTAATTGTTTATTACATTATTTCGATTTGCAGACCCACACAGACGCACACACACGCAAATACAGACACGCGCGCACAAAAGCGTATGAATACAACAGTGCGTGTAAGTGTGTGTATATACCTTTTGCAATATCGTATAATTCATTGTTCACTTCTTTTGTTTCCATTGTCGTTCAGTTAAAAATCGATTTCGTCTTTCATGATCGCTGCACAGTTTTCAGTTCCTGTGGACAAAATTACATCGATCCTTTCTCTCCTCTTCTACCACGGGGCTTAACCTTTTCTATTGAATTGTATCATCTTATCTGTAACGGAGCAAAGAAGAAAATTAACTGAATAGATAGATGTCCATGTCATTTTTTAATGCACATCTCATGAATGAATTAAGACTAAAGTAAAATGATAATGCATTAGGTCGTCTTGCTAACTGTTGGGTGTGTGAAAAGTATTACCACCCATTTTTATTGTCTAAAGAAATTCTTAATCGAAAATTTATAAGTGATTCTTTTCAGTCACTTTCTCTACATACATTATCAGATATATATGCATTAAAAGTGAATTATCAAATGTCAGATGCGATTGAATCTGAACTTAATCGAAAAATCAAGATGACGTAGAAAATAATAAAGTTATAATTAGGATTTTATTGAGTACGATTCATGGGATAAGCACACCAGAAACAAAAGAAGCCTAATATAGGTTTTGTATAAGACGTAAGAACAAGAACATCCAACGAAAATAAACGAAGATCAACATTCATGTTTCAAGGGGTTCGATAAAGCACAACATGAAAACTTCCTAAATTATTAGAGAAGCTTAATCTACACGGAAAGGATATGCAGAAGATCTGCGATCTTTATTGCGAAGAAACAGCCTGTGCATGCCCGTACCTAGGCTTTCTAGCGCCCACGGCAAAGTGAACTTCAGCGCTTTTACAAGTACATTTTTTTTTAAATTTTCACAGGATAAAAAACTGAAAATGTAGAATAATAAGATTATTAGAATATACTATTAATACAAGCTAAACATTTTTCCAGCCTTTAGATTTACAAATCTTTTAAACGCGCTTTCTATACCTATCTTCTTCACACGATCATTTTCTACTGAAAAAATAGTCAAAGAATTTAATGTCTTGAGTCATGTACAACCGCAAGAATACTTTTATAAGCTTTAGTCTTGTAAGTTCCCACATACATGATATGTCGTCATGATAGGGACCTCGGCTTTGATGGCAACCCGGACGACTGGCCTTGGTTCCAGTAATTTATGCGGCCCTGTGTAAGTAAACAAAGAATGATTTGATTAAAGCCAAATGGAAAGAGGGTCATGGAATAATGCATTTTCACGCCGTATTTAATTATCATCTGCAATGAGGTAATGTAGGATAATTTAGGTGGCTTATTTGCTTTTTGTCTTTCATTACCGAAGGGCGTAACCATAAGAACATACGTGAGGCTGATAGCATTATTCTTATCGACTAAAGTATGAAGAAAATAATTTGGGAAATTAATATACAGGGTAGTGTAGTAAAAAAAAAAAATGACGTACAAATCGTGACAGAAAAATTCAAAGTTAGATATCAATAAGGAAATATATTTTTCAACAACAGGACAACTCCCTAAGGAGCCAAAACATATTTGAAAAGAGGAAAGGAATGTGAGAATTGTTTGTGATGTCTACCTTCTCATGTGGCTGTTAAAGCTGCATTCCTTAAAAAATATGAAAAACTGTCGGCAACGAAGATGTTTTACTGAAAAAAATAGTTCTATTTTCTATATATCTATATTCCAATGCAATACATTTTTCAATTTGGTCATTCACACAGTTTTTCTCCTTTGTTCATAAACTACTCTAAAGTAATTTTTTCAGCTGCTTTTAGTTGACTTGTTCTTACTAATGTATCCGTCTTTAAGTCTTTGAAAATGTTACTATAGTTTTCCGGTAACACTCATTTTTTTGTCTCTTATACAGATACAGGTAAATTGTCGCTATTTTTAATTTTTAATTTCGCGCATGCGCGTATTTGTAGGGTCAGTTGGGCACCGCCAGTAAGAAAAAGAGCGGCATGACGCGATTTGCTCCGCCAGAAATTTTGGAAACTGCATGCTGTATTGATTTGCATTCGCGCGGGAAGTTCCAATACGAAGATTTCATTGTGTTTGGGTGTCAATCTGCGGGCAGTGCAGAAGATTCAGTAAGAGTTGTATCTAATGGTGATTACGTAGGTACGACAACTTGGAAAACTCAGATTGTTCTGATAAGATAAATTTGTTGGTGACGGCCTCAGACTCAACACTCATGCCTACATCAAGAACCCTGACAAGGTAGTTCTGCTCTGGGACAAGAGGGTGGCTGTTGAAATACCCTATGTCTGGCAACAATCCCTGCACCATGCCACATAAGCAGGAGAACACAGTCATGGTTGTCAGACAATGTCAAACGATTATATCAACACATATTTCTGGCCATCTAGGCCCCGCCCCCCAGACTGAAATCCCCTTGAATATTATGCATGGAGCGCAATTGAGGGAGAGCCCAACAAAACTTGTAAAATCAAACTGGACACAAGAATTACGGCAGCATTCACCAACTTAAACAAGTAGATCGTCCAGAAGATTTAGCGGATTTTGCGTAGTCGTCTGGAGGCCGTGGTTGAAGCTAAGGGCGAATTTATTGAATAAATTTACACTTCAGTATTTCAAGATATTTTATTTAACTTTGGTAAATATATCTGTTAGAATGAGATGTCAGTGTTATTTTCATTTTTGCGTAATTTAGACGAGAGTTTATCCATCGTTCCTTCTCTCCCCCTCTCTCCCCCTCTCTCCCTCTCTCTCTCTCTATATATATATATGTCTGTGTGTGTATATATATATATATATATATATATATATATATATATATATATATATATATATATATGTCTGTGTATATATATATATATATATAATCGGTATCACCCCATGTAAAGCATTAAATCCACTAAGACACAAGTCGTTATCGGTTGTGGAAGAATTTGGAACAAGAGAATTAATAATGAGCGGGAAGAGAAAAGAAAAATCAGCAGGACAGTAGACAGCGTTTGACATTGCGTTAATTTTTTTTTTCAGGTAAAAGTTGGCTGGAAAGCATGAAGCCAGAAGGGAATTATACAAGCGAGGAGGGCAGGAAATGAAACTGTTAACATTACTGTTATGTCTAGCCATTTCAAATTTAAATTGATGAGATCTCGACACCAGTCTAGTACTGCGATTAAATTCAAAAAGTCTAGGTACCATAGCGAAGACCTGATCGGGAGAGTTACCATCACAGATGGAAAAGTGGGAAAAATGACTGATGCCGATCCGCCACATCAAGACCAATAATATTGCTGATTCTTCTTTGGATTTTATCAAGGAGCCCAAAGTAAATATCAGGAGCACAGGGGCATACGCGGCAGCAATATTCTAAGAAAGGAACAATGTTTGACTTATAGATTTGTATATATCTCTGCAGATATATTATATATATTATATATATATATATATATTTTTTATATATATATATATATATATATTAACTGATTTAAAATATGTTTTTCGTTACACAGTAATAACCATGTTTCAAAAATGGAATCTAAAAGCTTCGAATTTAATTTTAAGCGAATTTTGGAGTAACTTATTTTTGTAAATTTACTGTGTTTTAAAGGCACAGAAAAAATCATAATTCACTGTTTCCAAGGATACAGAGTGATCCAATCATTCAGACAAGGGGTGGTAGCGTGTTCCTTTTTATTAGCTTTTGTTGTATCAGTTATTAGTTACGTTTGAAAAAGGGGTTATGTTTAGGTAGGGTAGGGATGTATTATTCAACGAATTCTGACATCCATTAAATGCATGTCGTCTGGGTTTTTTTTTTTTTAAATTTTATTGTTAACGGCAAAAAATTCTTACGGCATTTTTTGGTGGGGATGTTTAGTTTAGAATACGTTTTATTTAACTATAATTTTAAAATATTTCCACTTTTAATTTTTAATAGACTATATTTCTTTTAAAACAAGTAAAGGTACTAGAATTACTTACATTATATAAAATTATTTTTCCATATCAGTTATAAGTATGTATATTACCAGGTCACATTTTTTAAAAGAATTTATTTTTAAATATTATTTAAAGAAAATCTTTGACAATGACGGCAAAAAAAAGCTAATTCATTTCTCTGATTCAGTAAACTTTTATTTTTTATAAACTTAGTATATATATATATATATATATATATATATATATATATTACAGGTACTCGATCCGTTGGTATGTAATCCGAGTGGACCCTCGTAATATTAATTATTAAAACTGATTCACAGAGAGCTCGATGTTTTTATTTTAACAGAGCATTTGTATTTTTACATCAAAAAACAAACAAAATAATTCAATATCGAGAATTGTCTATTTCAAGCCGTTCTGTATACGGTTATCATCAGCCCCTAAGTGTTTGTTTCGGACCATTGTTTTAATGTTCAATGTCAATCCTCCTCTGGTAGACGACTTGAAAATGATAGTGGGTTTGTGTTAGCGATTGGTGGGGGCGTAAGGTATCTTATCTCCGGGGGAAAGCGGTCTGGGTTTGGAGTTTATTTATGGCCAGGACTTGTTGCTTGTAGTTTAATATCAGTTCCTATTATGGGGCGTTTCTTATAACTGCCCCGGAGTGTCTTTTCTGAGGATTCACAGTAAATAGTTTTTTTGTACTACAGGTGTCCAGTATTATTAATAAGCGATGGGGGATTTAAACTTAAGCCCGTTAAGATTAATGTAAATTAGTTGAGTTATAGATTTGTAGATTGTGGGTAATACCCGAGCACAAATTGCTGTTCAACACACTTATATGCGTACATATCTTCATACATACATATACGTACATTATATGTCTATACATATATGCCACTATACGTACATATACACCCCCACATATATGCACATGTATTCTTATGTAAATTGGAATTTATTTCTATGTCTACATTTAATGATTATTTCTCTCCGTTGCTTTAATAGTTTGCATTGATCTTTATATTTTATTATCCTGATTTTTTTCTAAACATAGCTTGCACCTTTTCCTAAAACTATTGGGGGTGTTCGCGATATCTAGAACTTTCCAATTTATTTGAGGATTCAGACCCTTTTCCTTCATTTCCCTTTTTTTTTTTTAGAAAGAGCTGTTTGGTTTTTTAATTTTGGATTAGGAAATGAATGTTTATATGTATTAATTCTCTTTTTAAATTCTCTTATATTTTTTTGGTTTTTATTAAGTTGAGCAATTTTAGTAAAATCACTTTTGTTTAACTGTTGATATTTGTTACTCTTCCTTTTTTTCCATTTAGTATTATTTTTATTGTAAATAACTATATTATAGATTAGTATTTCCGCATATTGCATTTTATAAAAAAATATCCGGAGCCTAAAATAAGTCTGTTAATGTTCTTGTCTGTAAATGTTTGATCGTAGCCAGAGATCCAGTTATTATATGCACAACAATAATTTTAAAGTATCACATATTTTCATGTTCAATTTCAAGCTTCTCATATTTACTTATTTTGTTATGTTCGTTAACGGATATACTCAGTCCTATATATAAGAGAATGACATTTTTTCTTAGTTTTAAATATATATATATTATATATTAGCTTTTATATGTTGGTCAGTATGAATGGAAAAATCCTACACAATAGTGACCAGAGGGATTTGTATGTTAAGAGTCTGTGTTATTATTGTTTTATTTCCTTTGCTTTCCAGTTTATATTCATTTCTTTCCGGGTGTCGACCAGCGACCCAACATCAAAAATGGCATCATGACATTTTCCACTGAGCAGCTTTGAAAAAAAAAGCATATGTTTTACATAAATAAAGAATATAAAAATAGCATATATTTTACAGAAATAAAGCCCTTATTATTATTATTATTATTATTATTATTGTTATTGTTATTATTATTATTATTATTCTATGCTATTTTTCCTGCTTTGTATCCTGCAGAGAAGGGTCAAAACTGTAGCCGTGAGTCCCTGTAAGAGAATTGTCATTTAATTGACAGCACTTTTCTTAGTGCATGGGATCTTCTTAGTAGGGCGATCTTTCGGGCAACTTGTATAGGAAAATGTTAGTAAAATTGTCCATTCTTTTTCTTACGAGGCCCAGATCTCTGATTCCTGTTGGTACAGTCTCAGTCTTCATTCCCTGCATCCTTTTAGTCCCAATCTTCAGTTCCTTCTATTTAGACAATTTCTCGAGAATTTTCATAGACGTGCTTCTATTAGACGGTACAGCTATGTCAATAAACATACATTTCCTGATTTTCTTGTTTTTTTTCTGATAATATCAGACCTTTTGGCTTCTATTTTCCTGTCTGTTTGAAGTTGCCGTCCCAGAGAAGAGTTACATCGTAATTTTGAGTAACATTCTTTGATTCGTGCTCATACCATTTCTCAGTGGTTTTGATTGTGTCATACATGCATATCTTCCATTGCACATATGTCGCTACCTTGTTATACCTGTGGGCATCTTCATTTTTGGTAGTTCCGGACATCCTGAGATCAGATGGTCGACGGTTTCATCATATTTCCCGCATATCCTTCATTTCGGGTTAGTTGCATCCTAGATTATGCGACAGTTATAGAATCTGGTTGCGAGGCGTTGGCCCTGAGCTGCAATAATTACGCCTTCTGTCTCAGCTTTCAAGCCAATCCACCCCAGCTACTGATTTGTTTTCTGTTGGTCCAAATCTGCTTCTTTCGTTCATTTCATGCATTTGCCATGCAACGATTTGTCCTCCCATATATATATATATATATATATATATATATATATATATATATATATATATATATATATATTTCATTTAGTCACGTCGTTGTTTGACTTTCTGTTTTAATCGTTTGGAATAGATGGCATTCGCTTCTTTTTTTTTGGGGGGATGATTTCAAGTACATAAAGCTGTTTCTTCAAGAATGCGGCTTATTTGAATGATGGAGTGGATTTGGTGTTTTACTATTCGTAGGAAAGGGTTATTCGTTCTTTTAGGTATGTTTCCAATCCGGTTTTTGTAGTTTTTAGAGTTAGTTCAAGTTGGATTACACCACGGACTACAAATGTGCGTACAGCCTATCAACATATGATTTCGGGTTGTGCATCCTTATTTGAGTAAACTTTTTACTGGTCCTGGTGTCCACTCTTTTAATATCATTTAACTTCTATTTATTGGTGTTGAACCTGTATCTTACTACGGCTATAGCTAATATGTTGGTAGCCTTCATTTTATTTGACCCCATTAATTTCGCATTCTAGTGTCAAACGCACACTTCTATAGTATTCTTTTCGGATTTTTTGTTCATAATTTTATATTGTAATCTGTCTCCTCCATTAATTCCTAAGTATTTGTGTGTATCATCTTGGTCAAGTTTCTTAATCTTCTTGTTGATATCAAGGTATATATATATATATATATATATATATATATAGTTTTCGTTTGAAGTTGGCCTTGTCACTTTTTTCGATTCCGAATATAATCCTAATGTCATCGCTAAAAAACTACTCACCATTGTCAAAATGCTGAGTAGTTTTTTTTCTTTTTTTTTCTGCTGGTTGTCATCCTTGGCAAAAGTTTTAAGATCATCAAAATAGAATAGGTGATTCAGTTTGCCATTTTATGACGTGTAACCATAGGTACTGTTGTTCAGTAGGCAGATGAGTGGCGCTAATGCAAGGTAGAAGAGTAGAGGTGACAATGAATTACCTCGGAATAACCGCATTTGATGTTGATTTGTTTCGATGTTAATGACGCGTTTTTTTTATTATTTGTTTTCCTCTCTGTTATTGTGAGACTTACTCTGTATATTTTTAGGCTCTTCTCTATCCAGGAGTGTGGTACACTGTCGAACGCTTTTGTGTAATCGATCTTATGCTATCGATAAGTCTCTTTTTTTTTCACCTCTTCCAATATTGTTTTATTGATAATTAGTTGGTCCTTGCACCTGTAACTTCCTCTTTTATATCCCTTCTGTTCTACTGGAATATTTTTTTTCACAAGGAAGCTGTATAACCTCTTGGTCATGTTAGAAGTGAGGATCTTGTAAATTCTTGCTACGCCTATAATTCTTCGAGTTCTGCATTTCTTGTCTTTTGGAGAGTAGGTATGTTATTCCCCACGTGAACTATTTGAGGAATTTTTCTGGGATTATGATTATATCATTGTATGCCAGTAGGAGGTCTCGCTGGGTGCTGGATACATTTTTCATCCAAAATTTCAGTTTATTATTGGTGTTTCCCAGTTTTGGGTTTTGCATATAGCAGCGTTTGTTTCAGTAATATTGATATCCGTCCATTTTTGTTATTCTATATGTGCGTGTTGTTCTGTATGTTTTCTTGGATGCTTTCGAGTTCTATGTCAGGTATTATTTTTTCCTGTTGGTGTCACGGCTGACATTGGCTGGTTTGTTGGCATCATGTTTAGTCTGTTTGAGGGATGTTTTTCTCGTTTGATATTATAGGCTGCTTCAGTCGTTGTTGGATTTATCGCAGCAGGGTAAAAATTTGATGTTGATTTGTCACGATGTTAATACCATTTGTTTTTGGCTCTCTGTTATTGTGGGTCTAAATCTGTATATTTTTAGGCTCTTCTCTATCCAGAAGTGTGGTACACTGTCGAACGCTTTTCTGTAATCGATCTATGCTATCGATAAGTCTCTTTTCTTTGTTTTCACCTCTTCCAATATTGTTTTATTGATAATTAGTTGGTCCTTGCACGCGTAACTTCCTCTTTTATATCCCTTCTGTTCTGCTGGAATAAATTGTTTTGTTTTTTTTTCACAAGGAAGTTGTACAACCTCTTATCATGTTAGAAGTGAGGATCTTGTAAATTCTTGTTTTTCTCGTCTGATATTATAGACTGCTTTAGTCGTTGTTCGATTTATCGCAGCAGGATAAAAAGCTATCATTACTTCAACATACTCTTTCCTAGACTATTTGTTTATTACTCATTTTGTGAGATTTTCTTTTAATAAATATGGAGCACCTCTGTGAGGACTGTCCTTGGCGTGGTTTTTCTATAGTTCCCTTTGCGTAGAGTTTGTCCCAGTTGCAGGTTTTTCGATCCCAGTCTGGTTCCTCACTGAGAATCGCGTGACGGAAGATGCGGTTTAGCAATAATTTTTGGTGCGTAACCATTATAGTTAGTTCGTATTTACTCATAGGTAGGGGCTGATTGGTGGGCTCTAGATCATATATCCATACCATAGTGGGCCATCATGTTCAGGGAACCAGGGCTCCTCCCATTATAGTAATTATTTATTTATTTTTTACTATCACTACTATTAATAACATTAGCAAAAATCTCCATTTATAATCGTGTGAATACCAAGGAGACACAACGTGCTTCACGAGACTCCGACATAACATCAGTTTTCAACGGAATTTTCTTTGACTTTTTCTCTCTTATGTTCAATAGTATGGAACTATATTAATATCTCCCTAATCCTGTTATGACACGAATATATTTTACCTAAAAATACAATTAATTTATAGATACTAATATCATTTATAGACAAAGTGTTCGTATTGTATGGCTTATAAAATAAAATTTGTACATAAATTACTAATAAATAAATAACAGAAGACATTAAAATACCGATAAGTAAGTCAATATCATCACAATCGTCAGAGCCACCATCATCACAATCGTCAGAGCCACCATCATCACAATCGTCAGAGCCACCATCATCACAATCGTCACTGCCACCTTCATCACAATCGTCAGAGCCACCATCATCACAATCGTCAGAGCCACCATCATCACAATCGTCAGAGCCACCATCATCACAATCGTCAGAGCCACCATCATCACAATCGTCACTGCCACCTTCATCACAATCGTCAGAGCCACCATCATCACAATCGTCAGAGCCACCATCATCACAATCGTCACTGCCACCTTCATCACAATCGTCAGAGCCACCATCATCACAATCGTCAGAGCCACCATCATCACAATCGTCAGAGCCACCATCATCACAATCGTCACTGCCACCTTCATCACAATCGTCAGAGCCACCATCATCAATCGTCAGAGCCACCATCATCACAATCGTCAGAGCCACCATCATCACAATCGTCACTGCCACCTTCATCAATCGTCAGAGCCACCATCATCACAATCGTCAGAGCCACCATCATCACAATCGTCAGAGCCACCATCATCACAATCGTCACCACCTTCATCACAATCGTCAGAGCCACCATCATCACAATCGTCAGAGCCACCATCATCACAATCGTCACTGCCACCTTCATCACAATCGTCAGAGCCACCATCATCACAATCGTCAGAGCCACCATCATCACAATCGTCACTGCCACCTTCATCACAATCGTCAGAGCCACCATCATCACAATCGTCAGAGCCACCATCATCACAATCGTCAGAGCCACCATCATCACAATTGCCACCTTCATCACAATCGTCAGAGCCACCATCATCACAATCGTCAGAGCCACCATCATCACAATCGTTTGCCACCTTCATCACAATCGTCAGAGCCACCATCATCACAATCGTCAGAGCCACCATCATCACAATCGTCAGAGCCACCATCATCACCACTGCCACCATTATTATTATTACTATTATTGCATTCCTCTTTGTTTCTATTCCTTTTTCCTATTCTTAGTAATAAGAAACTAAAAACTGTTTAATACTTAGTCAGAAGCAGGTAAAAAAGTAAGGTTTGCGTCAAAAATTAATAAAACTAGTAGGTAGTTATTATATATCAAGTATATTAACAAATATAACTTAGTAACATGTCTTTGAAATTAAAATAGTATCAATCTAAAATTTAATTTGAGGCTTTAGACTAATCAATTTACATATATACGCATATGTGTATGCATATACATACATATACATATACAAGTACATACACATAGACATACAGTTATATACAATTTATGTAATATTATTATCATCATTATTATTATAACAATTATTATTATTATTATTATTGAATTCTGCTTCATTTCTTCTTCCTATCAGCATTAGGAATTTGTTTTTTTGACTGCTACTTGGGGGCGCTTTTGCGATTCCCCCAAAGACCCCCGTTACGAGACAAATAAAAATAACAAAAAAAAACAAAAAAAAAATAAAACAAAGTAAAATCAAACAAATCTAAATTTGCGTAAATAATTAAACAATAACAATTACAATGCAATTATACCTGTAAATCCTAATTACATAATATGTAGATCAATAACTATAAATAAATAAATACATAAAATAATAGTCGATAGAAGCTACAAAGACGAACAAACGTTTTATTTATTTCATTACAAGAATTTACAAAAAAGGAACTATCATTTAGCTTATCTTTTTACCCTGCCTGGAGGCAAACGCTGCTGGTCGCGCCAGGGGTGGTGGTCTCGCCATAACCGCCGATAGCTTGATATCACCCCTGGTCTGCTGCTGATGAAAACAGGGTATCGCACGTGCTAATACACGTTGTATTTTGAAAAAAACAAAACAAAACACAATATGGTGGCAACGTTAACAGTAATGTCAATGATAACAATAACCCATTGGTCACTTTTGAATGATATAATAACTTCTTAACATGTTTTTAAAATTAAAGTATAATTAATCTTACTTATTATAAAACGCAAATTGTGTGTGTGTGTGTGTGTGTGTGTGTGTGTGTGTAACGTTTATATATTGGATCGGATTTCCTACATTTTTTAGCCGATTTCAACAAAACTTCACATGACTACATAAAATTACCTTGTGGTGGTTCTAACGGCGCCGAAAATGGGAAAAACACAATTGTTTTTTTTAACAAAATCAATTGGAAATCACGATTAAGACACATCGTGAGAATGAAAGGGGGACAACTCAGATCGGGTTAATAAAACCCATGTTGTTTGTGTGTATGTGTGTGTGTGTGTTCCTTTATATATGGGATCGGATTTCTTACATTTTTCAGCCGATAAAACAAACATCCACTTTCTTTTTGGGCAGGTAGTGTTTCTTATTGTCTTGCACACTTTTTTCTTTATTTATACATTCAGAATGCTTTAAAAATTCCATTTACCAGATAATTGTTTATAATAAAATTCTAATTCTATTCAATCATGGGACTCATCATAACGATTAAAAACAATGTTTTTGTTTGAGTTTGGCTTTGACCAATTCGTAAAAAAAAAAAACAACTAAGACATGCGTGTCCGTCAACCTAAACAATAATCTTACGATTTCTACTGATTGTACGAATCGAAAAATCGGATAATTCTTTATCTTTAGGGAAAGATAATTCCACGTACTTTAGGGCCGTTTTTACAATTCCCTTTGCAATTTGTTACAAGGCAGATCAATAAGGCATTGGTTCTATTTGAAATTAATTCAATATTTAAAAGAAAGTATTAAGAAATAATTTAAAATGCCGACGTAAGAAATCTGATAGACAAAAAAACAACAATATTTCGAAGATGATAATTATTAAGGAAAGAACACAGTACTTGTAATAAATTAATAAACCCAAATAAAGTTAATATTTTTTGTATTAGAAACAACGAGTGGAAAATATATTCAAATCAGAATTCTAATTATGAATCACCACAAGCAAAATATGCAATATTTTTACTGTATACCATAAGTAAAAATCATAAATTGTAAAACTAAAAGATTACAGAAAGGCTACCTACATTTTTCAACCGATTTCAACAAAACTTCACTCTTTTTTGGCAGGTAGTGTTTCTTATTGTCTTGCACATTTTTTTCTTTATTTTTACATTCAGAATGCTTTAAAAATTCCATTTACAAGACAATTGTTTATAATAATATTCTATTCATCAATCGATAGACTCATAACGATTGTAAACAATGTTTTTGTTTGAGTTTGGGTTTGACCAATTCGTAAAAAAAAAAAACTAATTAAGACATGCGTGTCCGTCAACCTTAAACAATAATCTTTGTCAATTTTATTTTTCAGTCTTTATGATGGTGGATACTTGATCTATCTCTTACTGTTATATCCCCGGGCAGCGCCAGGCTCTACTGCTAGTTTAAAATATAATTTGCGATAATTAATGTCCTCATGTGCCACATATTTGAGATTTCGATTTCAATGTCCTTATATTTTGATAGTATTTTGAAGATCCTGAAATATATTATTATTATTATTATTATTATTATTATTATTATTATTATTATTATATTTTCTTTTGATTTCTGATGTGTACTCATTTCTTTCCGGATCCCGACCAGGGACCTAAGGTTAGAAATGGCATCATGACATTTTCCACTGACAAAAAAAAATTACATAGATAAAGATCTTCGTAAAGTGTAGGCTGTACTTGTCAGAATAGATTTTGTATCTCCTTGAGGCATGGACTTCCAGGAATCCCTTTTCCAACCAGTCGTATGGCTCCAACTATAACAGGGATTGTTGATGTTCCCATATGTCACATTTTCGAGATTTCTATTTCAAGGTCATGTATTTTGACAGCTTTTTGAATATCTTCAAAAATACATCGCAGTCAGCAGGGACTGCCATATCAATAAGGAGGCACCGTTTTTGTTTGTGGTCTTTAATAACAATTATTATTATTATTATTATTATTATTATTATTATTGTTTGGCTTTGAGCAGAAGGAGTTGCTTCAAGAAACAAGTTTTTGCATTAAAATACAGAGACGAGTTGTCATGCAATCAGGAGAAAAAATATCTAATTGTGGTCATTGAAGAAGCAAGTTGGACCCATGAGCACGATTTCTTTTGCAGTTCACCTATTTTAGGCCTACTAGTAATCCACCTATTTGTTTGATCCAATGGATATCATTCCCAATGTCGCAATAACAACAGGAATCCTTATCGTCTTCATACGCCTGATTCTACTGATTTTTTTGTATTTTGATATTCTTGTTTGCTTAGTTTCTAAACATTTTTTCAACGATGTATTTTTGTTGGCTAATCAGAAAATGATTATTCACAGTCGCGTAAATTCCAGAGAAAGGTAACTTCCTCAATCTAAACAGCTTGTAGTGGCTAATCTTTCTACCGAGGGTGGTCGGATCGGACATATTGACCAATGTACGTATTGAGCAGCCCTATCATATTACGAGTACGCTGTTGATGCCAGTCGGCCACACTCAGAAAATACGTAGTCACTTGACTCCAGATGGTCGTTACTGTTAATTTTCTGGCTATTGCATTGATAGATCCTGGTTGGAAGACACTTACTATTAGGTTGGTGCAAAAATAATGACGTAATAATGTCGTTTTTGACGTATTTTTTAACGTCAAAAAAACGACATTATTACATCATTATTTTTGCACCAACCTAATATTATTATTATTATTATTATTATTAATAATTTTATTAGTATTACAATACTAAGAGAAAAGCTCGGTTTGTAACAAAGAATTATGAAATAGTATAAAATAATATAAAAAATACAAGTCTTTGTTCAAACGTCGCTCGTCCTGGGTCCAACGATAAACTACATCTGGCAGCAATGCCTCTTATCGGATGGATTTGAGAAGCGTGGAACCACCTATTAATTGCTGTCGTTCCCAGGTTCCCCCTTTCCTGGGTTAGTAGCAGACGTTAGGGTCGCAAATATGGCCACATAGTTAACCCCCTAAAGTTGTGTCAAAACGCTATGAATGTATAAAAATACATTTTATAGTAAAAATACCAGCAATACAGTTTTATATTAAAAACATTTCCACCAATACATTTTTGTAGAAATTTTTTTAAAATATAAAAATTACTATTAGCAATATATTAAAAAGAATTACCTGCAATTTATTTTATTTATTTTTCTAAAAGGAATTACTAATGCTCCGAAGAAAATTAAATTTCGGCATTAAATGACCCATAAGGTGTTGATATGCCGCTAAAGAAACAAACAACAAAACAAACGTCGCTTTTCTTGATAAAAACGGTTATAATCGTAATCAAAAGCAAATGAAACCCAGCCAGTGTAAATGGAATGTAATTAAACGTTAGTAACAAGATGGCAGGGAGATCCTCTTGAATTTTTCTGTTAGTTGATTAGTTTATAAGAGATGTCGTGCAGTAATTTCGAAATGCCAGCAAAATTTCGATGCCAGCTGATGACTAAATATATTCGGTCAGAATATTAATTGTGCTTTCTGATGTTTTGATCAGGAAGAAAATTATTGCAGCCTTTCTTTTCAGCTAATTCATTGGCAATTTGTTTAAGTAGTGACACGTGATCGCGGTGCTTGACGTAATGCCCAAGGAAATCATCGGCATACTTTCAATTATTATTTTATTTCCTTTGATTCTTGGTGTGTACACATTTCTTTCCTCGGTCCCTCCCAGAGACCTAAGGTTAGAAATGCCATCACAACATTTTACATGACCACCTAAAAAACACATACGCACACATATTTTACACAGATACAGCCCTTCGTGAGCTGTGGGCTGTACTCGTGAGAACATTTCTTTTTTTGGTATTTCTTTAAGGCAAGTGTTTCCAGGAATTTTTTTTAATGAGTCTACTGGAATATTTTCCTACCAATCCGAGGGCTCCAAAAACAAGGATTGTTGATTTTCCCTTGTGCCACATTTTTACGATTTCGATTTCAAGATCCTTGTATTTTCATAGCTTTTTGAAGATCTTAAAATATACATTGCCGTCTGCAGGGACTGCCATATCAATAAGAAGGGACTTTTTTTTGTTTGCGGTCTCTAATAACAATGTCTTGATTGTTCTATCTCTGTGTATTGTGTAGTCCTAGAAAATTGTAACAGGTCATATATTATTATTATTGTTATTGTTATTATTGCTACTTCTGTTGTTATTATTATATTGTAGATTTTGTATAAAAAAATACAATTGGAAATTTCATCAATCCGACTTTATCAAGACAACGTTTAATAATGAAATCTTTTTTAGTTATATTAAATTCAAAATATAAACTGAATAATTCTGAAGACAAGACAATTTGGATAAAAATTCTTAGTAAAAAAAAAAGTTACCAATATCCAGAACGAGGCTTACACCGGAGCGTTCCTTTTATATTTTGAATTTAATGTAACTAAAAACCATTTCAGTTTTAAACTTGCCTTGATAAAGACGTGTTGACGAAACGTGTCGGCAATGGCTCACAAATATATTTTCCAATTATTTCCTTTTTATCCGAATTGTCTTAACTTCAGAGGAATTTAACAGTGTAGATTTTATATGCAGCTTAACTCATATGCATCAATAGCAACTGGCAGTAAATGCAAAATTTTCGTAAATTCTTAAAATCAGTGGCAGACTCAGTGGTAAAACATTATTTGCATTGGTTAATTCAAGAAAGATATTTTTCATATTTATTTTATTTTTAGTCGCTTACAAACTATGCAAATGCCTCAGGGTTAGCTTCATTAAAACTTCCTTCAAATGCAAGGAGACGACTATAATTAAATAAAACGATAACAAAAAGAAAATAAAACAGACATACAATTGCGGTCATTTCTTTTGTTTCTAAATCAATATATTGGGTTCATATCAGAAGGATGTAGAAAATTTTTAATCCGTTCCATAATATATGCAACATGCATGAGTGAAGTTTTAAGGGAATTTGAGCGGGAAAAAGAAAACAACTATGGACAATGTTTCTATATATCTATCTTATATATCTATTATTTTCAAAATGTGTGTGTATGTATGACTGTGTGTGTGAGTTTATGTGTGTGATCGGATGTGGTTTATGCTTCTCTACAGTTTTCATCCGATTTCGATTAAATTTTTGTTTGATAGATAATACTTCAGTGCCGGTTTTGATTCCAAATTGTTGGTGACAATGGCTCTCCACTACTTCCTGTTCATTATAACACTCAGCAACATTTTACTATTTGCTATCTGTTCTTGGATATATATCTTTCATAAAAATTTTAATAAAAATAGTTTAAATTATTACAATAAAATTATCAATATAATTTTCAAAAAGTGTGTGTATGTATGTGTGTGGGGGGAGGGGGTCTGATGTTGTTTATGCGTTTCCACATTTTCCATCAGATTTCGATGATTTTTTTTTTTGATTTTTTTTTTTTTTTTTTGTTTGATAGATAATTCTTCACTGCCGGTTTTGAGTCCAAATTGGCTGGAAAATTACAACCTTGACGGTGAAAAATCGAAAAAAAATGATTTTTTACACTTTTCGCAAAAATCAAAGAGAAAAATTAATGTCTGTAAAATCTTCAAAAAGCTATAAAAATACAAGGATCTTGAAATCGAAATCGTAAAAATGTGGCACATGAACATCAACAATCCTTGTTTTTTGAAGCCCTCGTTTTTATGACGGTTCATGGAAGAGGTTCCTTCCTTGCAAGATTAGGAACGTAAAAACGGCCCTTTTCAGGGACACCACATATTCAAATTATTAACCCCTCCATTTGGGGATGTGCCTCAGATGCACCCAATTGTTGTTGCTAATATTGATTTTCCGATGTGCTGAATTTAAACTTAATCTGCTCCAACTGAACGACTAAAATTCCCAGTAGACGGGATATACTGCTATTATATATATATATATATATATATATATATATATATATATATATATATATATATATATATATATATAAAGGGAAGATGATACAGTAGTTCCAACGAGAGAAAAGTGTGTATATTATAAAGAATAGAGAAACCACAAATGTTTTTGGTTGTAATGTGGATTTAAAAAAAAATATTTTATGCTTTATTTTCCATAATTTTGCTACACGAGTTTCCGTCACGTGACGTTCATCAGCCAAAGCGTGGAAATCTCCATATACTATTAAAAAATAATTACTTTTTTTCTTATGTTTGTCCATTTTAAACATTTTCAATATGAAGCATTCTCTTTTTTGTGTGTTAGTGACCCAAATGTCTTACTTGATATGGTAGTGAAAAAGTTCTGCGCGAAGGGTTATAAAACAATTAAGATTGGTCCGATAAATGGTGAAGGAGTTATCGGCATTCTTATCTTTTAATGGCCGCTGTATGTTCTTAGATCTATTTTCCATTATTTTGTTTTACTCAGTATGTGTATGCATATGTATATTCCCTCTCCATACATACACAATGGCTTATTACAAGGAATTATTAAACACATTTGTACACATACATACATACATACATATACACACAAAGCGCTCAATATCAATGATAGAGCTAACATATTCAGTTGCATGGATATGAATTTGGAACCCTGGGTTTCACGTTTTCTCCGATCATCAGTCAAACGCTTTTATTTTTTAGAAATTGAATATATTTATGTTAGTCCGTGTTTGTTAATATATTTCTTTGTCAGTTTGTTTGATGATCGCAACAGCCTGGCACCCAGAGTTACAAAATCATATCCATACAAGTGAATATATATATATATATATATATATATATATTCACAGACACACACACAGACACACACACACACACACACACACACATATATATATATATATATATATATATATATATATATATATTCACGTGTATAGATATGAGTTTGTAACTCTGGGTGTCAGGCTGTTTCAGGTTTCAATCCTAGCTAGATGTAACTGGACGACTAGCCACACCGATGAGCTGTGATACAGCGAAACAGTCTGTCTGTGGATGACAATATATATATATATATATATATATATATATATATATATATATATATATATATATATATATGTGTGTGTGTATACGTGTGTGTGTATGTGTGTTTTATTATACTGAAATTTGTTTGTGTTCTCAGCGCTGATGACGTGAGAGACGCAACACTCACATGGTTAAGAGTTTATCGAAGACCTTTATTCCCGGTAGATATACATTGCCTCATTTAAGTTTATAAAATCATTTTTTATATAATGAAAGATACTATGTTGCGAACTGGTTTTGTATTCAGGAGAATTTTGTGTTAATTTTCCAACAATTTGTGTCCATCAAAAATTAAATCAGTTGTTATTAAAGAATAGCAAGCATTACTTTTTCATCGATCCTCGTACAACGATTAAAAATGAAAGTGACTATGTTGAGAAATAGATTTGGCATTCTCTGATTTTTGTGTTCATTTTCTAAATTTTTTTCTGCTTCTACAATTAAATGCTGTCATTACTGAAAAGTAGGCGTTACTTTCTAATCAATCCTGGTATCATGATTTAAAAAAAAAATTAGGAGACGAGGATGGAAATTAGATTTTCTGTCTTGAGACATTTCTGTCCAGTTTGCGGTGCCTCTATTCAGTCCGATGTCCTTAAAGAAGAACGCCATTAATGTTTGGGCAGTGTCTCGTGTGTACATTATCTAAACGTTATCATTAGCCATATTAAGATGGCATTTAAAAAAGAATCCGACTGTCTCTCAAGAGATAGCCAATGGCAAATATAAAAGTAAAATTATCTTTTCTCTCAATAAACTTGAGAAAATTAAAAACCATTTGCATTTAAAATAATTCTTTCATATTTTATTTGTGGATAATGTCCCAAGATGTTTGAAGACAGGAAACTGAAATTTTAAACTTGATGCAAATATTTTTCAAATATTTTCTTTTAACAACAACGATTTGTTAATAACCGTTTTTTTGTTGTTTTTTTTTTTAATACAAATCTAATATGACTATATAATTTATTTAATAACATCTAAATTCTTCGTTCCTTCTTTGTTTAATATAATTTATTGATGGTAACATTTTATCATGAGAATACTGCGTAGTGTTTGTCCTTATCTGTTATTAATTAAATTCAGTATGGGAAATTTATTGACAAAAGTATTTTGTATACTACAGAGTTATGTAAGATTACATTCAATCCCTTTTCTATTAAATCCATTGATATTTATATCTGAGATCATTACATCTTTTTGTTGACGTTATTGATCGAATAATAAAATATTTTCAGAAAATAGCGATGAAGGAGATTTGTATGCTATACACTTTACTACTATACAGATTTTTAAAAGTGAATTATATGATTATTTTTTTCGCTTACACAATGTAGAAATTATTCAATTCAAGTTGCACATTTTTCTCTAAACAATTATCTGGAAATTGTGTAATAAGGCGATTTCCTTGAACCATGCAGGTGGTGTGTGATCATGACTCTCCGCATCTTCCTCTTCATTATTATCTGAAAAATACCATGCCGTTTCAATTTGGAAAGTAAACTGTTTTCCTATTGCCTTCTCAACGTTGTAGAATCTTTTTTTTTTTAATCATTTCACTCCAAGCAATGTAATAAAGCCACTAGGACGCAAGAGGTTACTGAGTGCCTGAGAATTTGAGAAAAATCTACTATCAAGGTGAGAGGATGATAAAGTTTTAAATTAATGGCCAACTAAGACTGGGTAATCTAATCTGCCTTGCTATTTAATACATAACTGCTGATCTAAGGGATCAATTATTGCCATTCTCAAAGACATTCGTACGAAAGTTAACGCAACAGGCCAAAATCTAAAATCGTCTCACCAATTCTACTTTCCAGGCCGATAACCGAAACCCTACCCTCACATCAAAATAACACTTCTCTTTTATTCTTCATACGCCAAGTTCTTTCAAGCCGTAGTCTATTATGACCCTAAACAACAACCTATACTCTGTTGCTCGAAGCAATGTTTAACTCTTTACTTTCTATCTTTATACTCGTTCTATTCGTTATTCACCTGAAATTCGTTAATAACTGGTTGTCCAAACCCTTTGACCGCTTGCATTCAGTATTTCCTGTGAGTGTTAAATTCTCTAGGCTCCCTTTCCTCCTTATAACTTCCAGAATTGTTAACTGTCTATTTCTGCTTGTAAATATAGATTGTCTTTTTGCTATTTTCCTTAAAACGCATATTTTCAATCAATCCTAACGTTGCCATTCATCGGGAGATCTCGGTTTTTCTTTTCTTCATCTGTGAGGAAATTCTCTAAAATTGATTGCCATTTAGAAGAATAGATATTACATAGAATTCTAGAATTGTTTTCTTTGTTCATAACATTTTGAAACGTCTTGATCCTTTGCTTAGTTTCTGTAAAGCATATTTCGCTATTCTTACGCGTTGTCTGATTTTTGTCACATTTTCTCGCGTTTGTTACAATACTCTCCATTATAATTAAATTCATCTTTGTTTAATTTTAACGTGTCCAATACATAGCTGCCAACAGCCATTGCGTCTTCTTACAGTTAATAGTATTTCTACATGTTTTCAATTACTGACTTACCTTTCAGTTTCTTTCGAACTTAGCTATTGTCATCCACGTATCTTACGTTGTTAAGATTATGTTTGTCGGTAATAAATCTTGGTAGTTCTTCCAGTTCTCTTAGGATCGCTGCATAGGATAAACAAAACCGACCAGCAAATGCATCTTTATTTAATCCACTCTCTTTCGTTGTTTTTGTGCATTTGCCGTACACCATTTTTTACGGCTTTAGGCTCTTTGTTTCCAATACAGATTACGTGTTACACTCTGTCTTTCCTATGTAAACCAAGCTTTTAAAAATTGAAATAGCAAGAAAATATAAAAAAAAAATACCAAGGCTTAAAAATGTCCGTAAAATTTTAAAAGACCACGAGGAAGACACGGTGTTTACAATCAAGATGACGGCGCGTGTAAGAGAATACATCCAAGGCTTATATTAATTAGCGTGAAAGGCTGATTAAATATTGAGAAAGGATCGAATGCATTAACATTGTTCCTGTTCGCAACAGAAATATGATGAAAATACCGTCGTTGCTGTGCATCAACATGTGCGCTAAAAGTGTTTTATGTCAAAGTAGGAGAAAATATTTCAATCTAATATGAATATATTGTTTATATATCAACATCTGCCATGGGTCGAAATTGGAGGGTAGAACAAGTAAAATTCAATAACCTCTAAAATGACTCGGGGAATAGAGGTTCTTGATCAAGGAAAAGAAAATCTTTTAAATTGATGTCCTAATGTCTCTAAATATTCTCACTAAAAATACTGACAAAGCTACAATATCAGCAAAAGGATTACGGCTATTGAAACCATTCCAGTCTCAGATTTATTTTAAATACAAGAGACGTAACTCCTGACTTGCTGTCACATGATATCGACGGAGGCACCTAGCGTAAGGATAAAGAAAGAAAACAATAATGACAATAGAAATTCAGTCAGTTATGTGCCAGGCATGATACACGCTTATGCGATCATGTATCTTTCGATACAGGTAGGTTGCCATTTTTTCTGCGGTAGACCAGTTGACATCCAAGGCTACAGAACTGGGTCTGTCCTGCTACTTACCCAAAGCTAGGTGTGGGAGAATAAGAGGATCCATACCTATCCCAAGGGTCAGCCAGTTATGTGCCATGCGTGATACATGCATTGGCGACCATTTATCTTTCGATACAGGTAGGTTGCCATTTCTTTCTGCGGTAGACCAGTTGCCATCCAAGGCTACAGAACTGGGTCTGTCCTGCTATTTACCCAAAGCTAGGGGTGGAAGAAAAAGAGAACCCATACTTTCCCAAGGGTCAGTCAGTTATGTGCCAGGCGTGATACACGCTTAGGCGATCATGTATCTTTCGATACAGGTAGGTTGTCATTTCTTTCTGCGGTAGAGCAGTTGCCATCCAAGGCTACAGAACTCGGTCTGTTCTGCTATTTATCCAAAGCTGGGGGTGAGAGAAGAAGGGGATCCATACCTTTCCCAAGGATCAGTCAGTTATGTGACATGCGTGATACACTCTTTGGCGATCATGTATCTTTCGATACAGATTTTTTCCAGCATTGGTTGCCATTTATTTCTGCCTAGACCAGTTGCCATCCAAGGCTATAGAACCCGGTCTGTCCTGCTATTTACCTACAGCTGGAGGGAGGAGAAAAGGAGTCATATCTTTCTCAAGGCTATCAGCACGTACGTGAACGTAATGGATTCGACTGGAATTCGAACTCGGCTCTTCGATTCCTCAGTCCAACCCGCTATCCACTACTCAGCCGTAAGAATTAGTTTTTTTTTTTGAAAATGGAAAACAAAAAGGAAACTAATACTTAACATCAGAAATCTACAGTTGAGATATCTGGTGTACATAATGAGGAAGGAGGACTTGGAAAATTCGACACTCACAGAATAGACTGAAGGCAAGTGAGACGGAGGAAAATAATGCATTACATACTTCGTATTAAATGGATTAAGGAACTTAGCTTAGCAAAATAACAAAGTTTATTAAGAGCTACAAATAACAGGAAGTTGTGGAAAGCCATGATCGCCTACGTCCCGAGGGCACGCATAAAAAAGAAGCTAGAGAAATGCTACCGACGAAAGATGGATGAATGAAGACAGGCGAGAAGAAAAGAGAATTTACTTGGTAGCAGACAATCGAATCATTTTTTCTATCTGAGCTGATCTGCATAAAATAAAAAACAACTAACAGAAATTTCATTTAAAGGAAAGAACGTGAGTAAGTGTCTACTGAGAGGTACAAACCAAATTTCCTAGAATGCAAAAGAAAGAAAATTGGTAGTTCGATGGAACAGGAAGTTAATGGCTATCCATAAAACCCTATACTGTATTAATGACATTTCAAAAAGTAATGTAAAAAGTAAGAACAAATAGGATATAAACATTCCAGACTGTTGTCCTCATCTTTGTTGCCATATTCACGGTGTTTTGGCTGTTGTACGCTCCGGACTTCATCAGGTGACTGAAGTTTCGAAATGAACCTTTTATTTCGTCTACCGTGGTAGATTTTTCTAGTTCCACGTGTCATGCCTTTTCAGGATGTTTCAGGTATCTCACTTTAATTAAACTCAAGTTTTTTTTTTTTTTTTCCATCACTGCAGTTGACAGTTATTGAACGGATAACACTT
This sequence comes from Acanthosepion pharaonis, assembly GCA_903632075.3. Classification (NCBI taxonomy): domain Eukaryota; kingdom Metazoa; phylum Mollusca; class Cephalopoda; order Sepiida; family Sepiidae; genus Acanthosepion; species Acanthosepion pharaonis. The sequence goes on from CAHIKZ030005063.1 coordinate 3,349,476, forward strand.
TGGACAAAGTCACTGGACTGCAATTTTTTGTCTTGGGGAAGTTAAAAATAACAGGTCAATTTTTTACTGCAGCTACCAACAGATTGTCGGTCATTTTTCTAGATCAACTGCTAATTTGAACCGATCAGACTTACCATGAAGAGATGGGGTAAATATTTATGATATCATTAGAGATAGAGAGTGTTGATTACATTGGAGGATGGTTGATGAAAATTAGGAACCACGTAATTCCAAGGATAGAGCTATGTGGGAAAACCAGAATCAATACAAAAAAGACCAGGAAGAGTTTTCCTTCATGACAAGAATCATTTCGCTGTTTGATAAGAAAGATCCAAATTCCGTACAGAAATACCGTGACCTTTCAAATTGTGAAGAAGATCAGCCCGCCGAACTCTGTCAAACCTTCTTGGAGATATCAAAAGCATCAACGCGAGCATTACCATTCTTATTCAAAACTTAACAAACTTTCAGCAATTAACATTAACACATCGGTAATTGATTTGGAGAAGCGAAAGCCGTATTGCTTCTCTGAAAGACCTGGTGACGTGCGATGGTTAACCAATTCGGAGTTTATTAGAGTCTCTAGAATTTTTCCAAAAACCGGTAAAAGGCCGATAGAAGTATTAGATGATTCGCCTGAATTCCTGATGTTATCGGACAGGAGGGATCGATCCCAGCGTGCGGCACCTTTGAAAAGTTCCTGACAAAACCATACAGCGGGTTGACCCAAGCCTTGTGAGTGAGTCGGCATTAAATAACCCATTCAGGTTGATATGTCGTTAAACAAAACAAACCGAACCAAACCAAAATTCTCAGCAGCAGACCGTGCAATTGAATCAATATAATCTTTCCATATCAGCAGAAATCATTAATCCAATACAGACGAGGATTTCCAACAAGCAAGAACGTGGAATTCATCTATTGTATTATTTTCAGAGAACAGTGGCCAGTTCAGGAATACATTTAGACTATTGCAGAGATACCATCCAGTTCATATGTTTTGTGTTGATCCAGATTAGAAATGACATCAGAAATCATGGGTGGAGTTATATGCATGTCACTCAATAGAGAATTAGTTGTAAATGGAAAGTCAGGAAGACTCCAAATGAGTCAAGTGTAGAATCTGAAGAAAATATACGATTAAAACATTTTGCATTATCAAAAGACGATAAAACGTAAAATTGGGGAAAGTGAGGAGAGATAAACATATATATGTAATGCCCGATTATAGATCTCAAGAATCAAACTTGTTTGTGCCTATCAGGGACTAAATTCTGACAATGAATGCGTTTAAAAATAATACGAACGGCGTCTAATGTGATCGGAAAAAAAAGAATACCTATTGACTCTAGCGGCGTTACCGGAAGTTGGGAATAAAGAAGAGGATTGTGGTTTCACCTGTTATTTCCGAGAAGGCACAAAAGCATTTATGTTAGTTTTTTTTACCCTAGAAGAAAGCCAAGTGGCACAATTCTCAATAGTAACATTAAGAATATCGTATATTATGTTTCAAATTCAAGGCAGTTTTCCGATTGAGCTGGAGATGCGTACGCCCCGTTTTTTATGATTGGAACAAGATTACGAGGTGGGAGAAGCCAAATTTATCTTTCGAAAAATTACCTATTGCTAAGGGTCACCGTAAAAGTATTTTTGATACACCTTGCATATTAGGGTGACCCTTATTTTTCAGCTGTTTAAAAGTTTAACTCTCAACCCACTATCTTGTTCTAATTAACATTAAACTAATCTATGCAAAATTTTACCTTAAGCAGACGACTGCTAGGCAACCCTCATTGACCGTGATTTTTTTTTTAATTTTTCGCTCGGAAAGTCATTTTTTCAAATAATTATTTTTTTCATCTCTTATATAATTTTCTCTAGAATTAAAAAAAAATTTCAGACTTATTCTTGGTATTAGAATAATAAATGGCAATAAATATAATAGGGAAAGCAACTTGGAAAGCTGGGAGAGCAAAGCGCGGGTTTTGGGCAGGTAGGGGGCAGTTCGAGAGCAAACATCTATTTTTGGCCTTCATCCGCGTTTGTAAATAAAAGTTATTTTATTTGTAATAACTTTTAAGCACTCGTTCATTATGTTGTGGCCTGATGATAGAGATCTTCCCATTTTGTGTTGATTGTACACATAAAGTTGTAAAACCATCTTTATAACCTCTCCGTTTTTATAATGTTATGAGCTTCGTATATTTATTTTGTGACCAAGTATGATGCCGTTGATGACTAATTCTACTTTTTTCTCCTTTAAGAAATATTTGTGCAAGTGCGAAGTGGCTTCTGCGACGTGTTTTTCCTACACCTGTAAAATGGCATCAATTTCTTCAGGTATTTCATCACACAAATCAAGAAAAAGATTTTCATCAAACTCTTGTTGGCTATATTTCCAATCAAAACGTAGGAACCAATCAACCCTCGAATCGGCAAATTTTCAGCGTTTATTTTTCTACTATGTAAGAGTTGTAAATCTTACTGCAAAGGAAAGTGGACCATTAGTGATTCCTGAAGTTTCCATTTTTTGGCAAAAAGCACGAATTCCTATCAGAAGAACTGATTACTGCGTTGATAATCTACTCAAATTCTGTGATGAATGGAAAGGTTCACAGAAACAAATTAAGTTGAAGCACAAACAGGGAAAAAGATAATTTTTGTGAAAATGATAGACGATTTCTCTGACATAGCTCATTCAGATACTTTGAGATAAAGGAAAATTGAAGAGGATAAATAGTTCTTAATGTTTCAGCGCCAAAAAGAACAACCGGGCTCCATGGTTGGTGTTTGGTTTGGTTTATTTTGTTTTACGGTATAATGGGTTATTTAATGCCGACAAATTTTTTTATTCCTGGTAATATTTTGTTTTGTCAAAAATCTGTTTCTGGTAATATATTTCCTTCAAAATTGTATTGCTGGTAATAATTTTTTTCAAAAAAGTATAGCTGGTAATAGTTAACTATTTTCCCATAGCTGGGACCCTAACAGGTGCTACCACCCCAGGTCAGGGTGGACTGGGAACACCAGCAATTAAGAGGTGACTCCACGCTCCTCAAAACCTCTTGATCATAGGCCTTGATGTTGGATGTAGTTTAACGTCTTACCCAGGACGCGGATGTAGTTTAACGTCTTTCCGTGGTTGGTGTAAATCAAAAACTAAAACACAAAGAAGAAAGAGCACTGAAGTGCATTCCAATGAAAACTGCCAGGAAAAAAAGACTTACGAAGAAATGGAAAAAAGTTTGATACTAATCAGTTTGCTAGATAAGAATACTGATTATTCAAGATCAAGTAGGCAAAGAAGTGGTAGGGGTGACAACAGTGAAAATATCTCTGTCATCGTTCAGCTAATATTAGCAATAGCCGTAGTAGCGAAAACAGTTCCAGGAACTTGAGGAACATTGCAGTTTTTTTTACTCCCCGTCTGGCTGAAGTTTTTGATAGGTGTAAAATCACTGACAGAAATGGGGTTTATATATTAATACCTGCTGCAGAAGCTTTCAGGTGTGATAAACAGGCTTTGTTGTCGGACGTATTTTATCGTCTCGCCCGGGACGCGGATGTAGTTTATCGTCATACCGAGAACGGTAAGAATTTTGGTCCACTGTGTGAATTTTTCTCGCAACAATCGATGTTGCCGATTTCTAAGTATTCCTTGCATCGAATATTGCTACCATATCTGGCTTGGTACATCTGATAATTATCTAGAAATTCTTGATCAAATTTAAATCCTGACCTGGTATGCCATCTTCAGTTATATCTTCCGACCGCCGTAATGAAGCTTCTTTGTGCCTTGAATATTTTTCCTGGAAATTCAGGTTTTCCTCGTTCAGCTAATATCAGCAACAGCCGTAGTAGCGAAAACAGTTCCAAGAACTTGAGGAAGATTGCAGTTTTTTACTCCCCTGGCTAAAGTTTTTGATGGGTGTAAAATGACTGACAGCGTGATAATGAAAACCTGGTAATAAATTGCACCCCTTTTCAATGACTTAGAAAGTTTTGCACGCCCCGTTTTTTATGATTGAAACAGGATTATTGGGTGGAGAAACAAAATCTACCTTTCGGAAAATTACCTATTGCTAAGGGCCACCCTAATGCATACATATATATATATATATATATATATATATATATATATATATATATATGTGTGTGTGTGTGTGTGTGTGTGTGTGTGTGTGTGTGTGCTGTCATCCACAGAGTGTTTCGCTGTATGACAGCTTATCAGTGTGGCTAATCGTCCGGTTGACTCTAGCTAGGATCGAAAGCCGGCTGAATTGGCATCCGTCTGAGATTTTACCCATCAGCCGTTGGCGAACGGGAAGAAGGTGAATTTAAGCCTATTTATTTTTAGATAAATACACAGTGACTGAGAGAACTTGATTCGATTTGCCGAAGAGTCATGCATTATTAGCCGTAATAGTCACTGTTTACAGACCCACACTTCCACCCCAGAGAGCTCAACCGAAATAATATTAATTTATACTAAATAACTATATATTTAAGTTATTCTATATATATATATATATATATATATATATATATATAATATATATATATATAAAGAAGTCAACAACACTTAGAGGCGACAGTCTGTTTCATGCTATATGCAATCGTCAGGCCACGTGTGCTGTTATTTTCTCGGCTATTTATACATATACGTGTCAGTGGTGCATTGTGGGTAGTCTTTTTATATATATATATATATATATATATATATATATAATTTTAGTTATTCTATATATCTAAGTTAAGTTATTATAATACAAGTTATTATATATATATATAATTTAATTATTATATATATATATATATATATATATATATATATATATATATATATATATATATATATATATATATATATATATATAATAACTTAAATATATAGTCATTTAGCATAAATTAATATATATATATATATATGTATATATATATTAATGGATGTGAACGAATCGTAAGTTTATATACCGCTTATATTTAATCGATAATAAAAGGAATAAAATAATCGATGAACAAATAATTTATAAGCCCATAATTATTGTTGTTTTGCACTGTTTGAACCTTAATTGATAGAAAATAGTTGGTCACACAAAACTAAAAGCTAAAATACAAAATAAGGATACTAGGTAAATATAGATCGATACCAACCAGACGTCTAGCCTTAGCAGGAAAATGGAAATGGGGAATCATATGAGGAATCATTAACTATTCGCATTCTCCCTACTCTTTAAATTACTGTGAACTTTCAACAGACATTACTTTGATCAATTTTGTGATGGAGGGCATTACACTTTTAATCAACAGACTAACACTCAATTTCCTTCCGACAGACTCATAAAATGCCATGCATAATTGGTTAAAATATCGACATATTCACTTAATAATTCCTCCCAAACTTAGTAAACCTGATCCTTTAAAATTATGTAAAGTGAAATATCCGAAGATGAATTCATGAATAATAAGGCAAATTTACTTTTTACATCGGTGCCTCATTTCTTTTGCTCACTACTGTATATTTTGAAATAAAATCGAAACACCCACATTATCATAAAAAAAGTATGTCCGACTTAAGTTCTGAACAAACGTGTATAGTAATACATTTAATCTCAATGGGTTTCATAATATAATTCTGTAAAGTTTTTCTTTCCTGGAGAAAAAAAAGCGTTGCCCTCAATCCAATATATAAGGAAACTAATGAACGAATAGAAAATCTTTTATCTTTTGTTCACAGCTATCCTCTTCTCGCCAGATACGTGTGTATTCTAAAAAGCATTTCATGGTGCAACAACTATAAACTCTCACATAAAAGAGCATAATATATAAAATGTTATCTTATGTCTTGCTGGAAAGGCCAAGACACAGCTATATTCTTGTAGAAATAAAGAATTCAAATAATTTTATTACTTTTATCGAAGACGGACCATATAACGTTTCATTTATGTCTGAACTGTTTCATGTTCGCCTTTTTCAAAAGGAACAGGGGAAGACGACAGTTAATGGTGAACAAGTAATGAGATTTACGTTAAACAAACCTTCACAGATGATGCAACATTGTAACAAGAAACGTTCATATGAAAAACATATGCCTTGATTGTTCAAGTTGGTTGATTTTGTTCAACACTAAGTTGGACCAATAATGCAGTACATTTTTCGGTGTCAATAATTAAATTAAATTAAATAAGGCGAATATATATTTAAAAGATTTAGTTTGTTGTTTGATCTGTTCATTGTCTTGACCCCATGCTTCTCGGTAGCTGCTATCGCAGTTGCATATACGGCATTATTTACTTCTGTGATGTTTCGCATTCATTTGACCGTGTTTGCTGTATATATGTACAACGTGCTTATTGGACTTTGTCATATGAATTTTTGTGAGCTCGTCTCCGTCTGACATTTGTGTGAGGGTGAACTTGGATGATGTGGTTTTTCGCTTCGATGATTTCACCTGTGTTGTTTTCAAGGAATTCTACCCTAATGTATTTGGTTTCATCTTCAGTGACATAATCTGGATAACTGCAGGTTATATCATTAGTAGATTCTTCGGTTTTATTTCTTGGGAGATTATTATTTCGTATTTCATTTATGTTAGGTTTGACCTCATTCTTAGTCTTTATTGGGTTATTGTATTCTGTTTTACTTTTATCTATTTCTGCATGAGAGTCTTTTGTCTCGCACGATGTCCCTACAGACAATGGTAAACTAGTTTGGGTTGAGATGAGATCTTATTCCACGTCCTACAAAAGATCTCCATATTTCGTATGTCTGATGCGTGATGTAATTTTGTGGATTTTCAAATGTTGTGAAAAAGGATGCCATATCTTGTTGACATTCACCACGCGACCATTTCGTTTCAGTTCTTTTATTAGTTGATTTGGCCTTGAATTACTTGATCCAAGGCTTGGAATAGTCCAGGTTTGGTGACCAATTGTCTTTTCGATGTTAGAAGAGTTCGTTCCATTGACAGATTTTTCGGCATCAGATTAGTTTCCCACTGCGGTACGCGGACCTTGGTGAACCTCGTGACGGCTAATCCGGTATGAGTATTTGTTCGTAATCATTGAGATTTGTACATTTTTACGTTTTATCCATGACCGCCAATGGGTAAGTTTGTTCAAGTTACCACCTCTAGGACGACTGCCGATCGAGACTAAAAACCTCGTTCTTCCTATTATTATTATTATTATTATTATTATCCGTCTTCTACTTCTTCAAACATGTTTGATCATAGCCCTCCACTACTTCTCCGTTAAGCTCTTGGGTTTGTCTTTTTCTTATCCTTCCTAATCCCTATTTACACAACATTGTTAGGTAGGTTATTCACTGTTTTCCTCTTGCCTCCAATACGTTCTCTGAGTGTCAAATTCTGAAAGTCCTCTTTCTTCAGCTGCCCTTGAAATATCAATTGTTTCATTCTGAGTTGAAGTGTGTGCTTTTTTTCTTCCATTTTCCTTAAAACATTCCCGTTATTCACATGTTGTTTGCATAGTATTCTCAGCATCTTTCTATAGAGTCACATATTTATTGCTTCAAGTCTCCTTTTCGCCCGTGGGGAGATTGTCCATATATGGAGAGTGATATTATATAGTTGCTCAGCACTATTTTTTAAAGAAAATTCCATATGTCTTAATATTTTGTTTTGTTTTTGGAAGGTAACTTTCGCTAATAGGAATCCATTTGCATTTCGATGATGTATTTTCTCTGTTCTGTTAAACACTACCTACATATTTAAATTTTCGTCCTTGCTTGGTTTTCGTATTTTCAAAAGTCTGTATTATATTTTGTTTTATCTATGCTCCAATAATGACCCTTGTCCTAAAATGGGACGATTGGAATTCAAGGGTTAAACTACCAATATAGATGAACTGACGTGTGCAAATTAAGACGTTAACAGGATATTCAATACTTATGAATATCGTTACAAACATTGTGTTAGGACGAATAAAAATATATTCGAAGGGAAATAACTCTTTCCTATTTCAAACAGAGTACCTCCCTTTTGCTCCTGTCCAAACCACGCTAGTCACGTGATCAACGCGACATTGAGATGCGAGACGCGCAAAACTCAACAGACTTGGAACATGGCTAGCAAGGAATAAGGACACATATATTCTCCTGTCCTAATGGTTATGGCACACAACTCAGTAACTTGGGACTTTGATTTTGTATATATATATATATATATATATATATATATATATATATATGTAAGCAAATATATGGATATAGATCCGACAGTATGAAGAAAAATATATACGGAAAAAACAAACAAAAATCCTTATATACAATTATGCTGTTTTTAATGTTAATATGTCAACGTCGGACGTTTCGGTTTAATAAACCATCTATTGAACATATTCATAAATTATGAATATATCCTGAAGATGACAATTCTTATTAGATCGTCTTTGTCATGACGTTTACATATTAACATTAAAACAGCATAATTGTATATAAGGATTTTTGTTTGTTTTTTCCGTATATATTTTTCTTCATATATATATATATATATATGTGTGTGTGTGTATGTGTGTGTGTGTTGTAAGGTTCTCCGTGTAAATAAGTGGTTATTTCAAGCCACCCGTGAGTAGCAATAATTTCCTTCTTATCGCAACACACGTTTCTCCATGTGCCACACACACACACACACATATTCATCCACGGACCGTGAATTAAAACTGCATACAAGGCATTTCATTTAATAGTTATGAGACATGCAACACGATGTTCATAACACCTTGATAAAGTGTAGTAAAATGAATTATATAGCAATGACTATAATTCTTTTGCCAGATTGCCATCATGCCTACAGCTAAAGATCAGATGATTTAATATTCGGAACTGAACTATGCTGAACTAAAAGAAAAACTGAAAAGCTACCAGTCCACTATGTGTAGTCGTGGAAAAAGAAATCAGATAAATTGTTACAGCTCATAAGACAATAGAAAAAGGTCAGTACAATCCTGTACAATTAAGTACACCCATATACAAATTATTTGAAACAACTGTTTTAGTTTTCTTCCTTTCAACGTACCGTCGATTTTTATACCCACTGGAGTGACAGGGTGTGATCGATTTCTATTTTTTACTCAGATTAGGTCATTTAAAGTGGTGTGCAGTAATACGAATCTATTTTCGGGGTGTATGATGAAATTTGTTTGACATTGAAAAATATTGCTTCTTCCGTGTTTGCATCAGTTTTTATCACGCTCTCGACTGTTGTTTAGTTGTTCTAAACCCATTCTCTGCGATGGACATTACTCCAGGGAAGCGTACGAAAATTATTACGCTGCACAAACACAATGACACGCCTTACCAGTGAGAAAATCAAAAGTACTATCGACTGGCTCGGAAACTCTCCTGACTTAAATCCAATCGAGAATGTCTTCGTTGAATGGACATACGAAGTACTAACATATGCACTGGGCCTTGTTTCATTGGAAAACTATGAAAAAAAGTTAATGATAACGGAATTATTGCTGCCGGATGCAGTTTATCGTCAAAAATCAAAAAGAGAATGAGATTAAATCAAGTCACAAATTATTTGGAAAAACGCGAACGTTTTTAATGACTGATGAAATTTGGTTTTGTATAAACCGCTTATTTAATTCTTTTTTTTTTGTCATATCTATTTTTGTTATGAAGTAGATTAATCACTGAATTAGACGTTGCCAGGTCAGCAGATGGTAACTCGATTGGCATTCGCTGTCGCATACTGCTTTTATAGCACTATCTCATTTACATAAGAGACTACACTTTCCTGAACCGAAATGGCCTTATGCCCTTCGTTGATATTTGATTTCTAATTATTCTTGGGAATCTAAATTATCTTTCTTGGTGTGTATCCTGATTTCTTCTTATCGGAGTTCATTTTCCTCTTTTGACTCATAAGATAGATTTCTGGTCATTATCATTCATACATTGTTCAGTTTAAGTACTGGATTCATTAGTCCCGTCCTCTTATTCTTCGCCTTCAGATTCTTCGTCCATTTCTCTATCCTCGTCTTCCATTCTGCTTCTTAATTGATCTGCACGGGCCAGTACATTTTGTCCATTTTTCATTAGTATTGTTGTGTCGATTCCTTTGTGTACGACAAAGTTCGCCTTCTCTGGATTATATTCTTTGTCTTTTTTATGTCATACACTTTCACCTGTTGAAAATGACTTTTTTTATGGGAGCTCTGTCTAACCATTAAAGCGGATGGACTTTGTACTTTGCTGGAATGTGAAATTGTCCCATAGCTTAACAGTAATCTTTGTAAGTAATTCTCTATATTATCATTAGATGTGGAAAATTCTTTTCGCCCTATTTTTAAAGACTGAACCATTCTTTCTGCGATTCCATTCGATTGTGGGTGTTAGGGTGTTTTTTTTTTTTTGTTTTTGTTTTTTTTTGCACCGGACACATCCAATACACTTTAGCCATGAGCACAAAATTTCCTCGCAATATCTGGCGCGTTATCCGCGACCAAAATTTTAAGCACCTATTTATTGAAAATAGTGCACTTAATATTTGTTTTACTGTGGTGGCTTTTCTGTCAGCAACGTTAATTATTTCGTACCATCTTAAACATGAGTCGACTAGAATTAAAAATAGCCGCCTGCCTTTAATATGCGCATGATTCATGGTCCTTCATCTTTAGCCGACGAGTGAATTTTGTTTTTTTGGATTTTTTTTTTTTTTTTATTTCAGCAAATTGTTCGTATCTGTTTACAAAGTCTTCTACATCTCGAGAATATCCTGGTCACCACACTTGTAATTTTAATCTCATATTTCTCGCTGTTATACCACAATGTACATTATTGTGTACACGTGTTAGTAATTTTCTTAAAATTATTATAATATCTCCATTGCATATTATGCAATTCTCTACAGTTAACTCCTTTTAGGGTATTTCATTGAGCAACTGCTCCATGTGCTTCTTTTTATTCTGTCTAAAATTCTGTTTAACACTGGTTCTTGTATGGTTGCCATTCTAGGGATAACACGTCTGTTTCAACCCAGTACAGTATTATATCTTCCGAATTTTCAGCCGTTTCTAATTTTTTTCTGTCGAAATTTAGTCTGGATATCGCATCCACTTCTGGAATAGTCCCCCCCTCTTATGTACGTGATGTCAAAATAAGAGGTCATGGGATTTATAGTTCATCTTAAAATTCTAGAAGATGTGACTTTTGGTTATTGCTTTCTGTGGTTAAATATAAACCCTATAGTTTTGTGATCTGGCTTTAACAAAAACATTTGTCCTAACAAAAACAAGCTTTTTCTGTGCTCCATACTAGTGCAAATGCTTCTTTCTCAATATTGGAATAGTTAGCTTCAGCTGACTTAATTTTTCTCGACAGGTATATTATTGGATTACCTTCCTGAGATAAAATTGCGGCTAGAGCATTTTAACTTGAATCCATATTCAATGCCACTTTTTTCTTGAATAAACGATCTTTGCAATCGGTTTTCTTCTTAGTGCCTTTTTCAAGCTTTCAAAAACTATATTTTGCCTTCGAGTCCATTTAAATTCTGTATTCTTTTTTCCGTAATTCCTCAAATGTTTCTATCAAGTCGATGTATCTAGGTAGATATTTCCTATAAGAAGTGGTCATTCCCCCAAAAGGGTTCTAATTATTTGTTTTTTATTATTTTTTTAGTGTAGATACTACCGATATCTTACTTATCAGTTTATTGTCTGGTGAAATTCTTTCTTTAGATATTTGGTACCCCAAAGAAGATGGTAGCTCGACTGGCATTCGATGTTGTCTACTGCTTTTATAGTAGTATCTCATTTATATACAATAATACATTTTTTATTTTCTGAGAACAAGTAACAGGTTCTGAATTTATAATCGGACTCAAAGGCCGACAGTAAAAAATTCCTACGGTTCGAAATATTTTAGCTAATTTGAAAATGATTATGGCAACGTTCACCAATGGCACTCCTAACTTAAAGATTCTAATAAAATCTGATCTTCAAGAAAAAAGAATTAACGTGTATATATGAAACTATTTCACTAATTTTTTTTTTTTATTAACCGTTAACAAAGTAATTGCTGCGTATTTTCAAGGTCTATGCAGTACTTAAACTCTTTCATAAAAATCTGGAATACAAAATGAATTCTGAATACTTCAAATACCTCGGAGTATAGATCAATTATAATAAATTTCGTACAAGAAAGAAGGACATTGATCAGCATTGATATGATGCACTAGGGGTACTTTTTTCAACACCGTAAATATGGTATAAAACAAATATATTATCATTAAAATTTTGGTCAATTCTTAAATAGTCTCGTCACTTTTGGATTCTCATATGATAATCATATATGGCATCCAACTCATTCAGAAATCACTCAATTATCATTTATATATAATCGTTCTCTCAGATAAAGTGTTAAAATGGCTTCAAGCGAATGGTTCATTTAAGTCTTAAATAATATAGTCGCTCGTCTGATCTTATAGACTGGAGCTACAAAACTACAAAAAGCTTTACCAAATAGCAAAAACTCGCGTGACTTGAAGACTTCCAACAGAAGCAACACCAAAACTGGTAACACATGTAACTCAAAGGTAAAATAATGATATAATCTAGGCTTTAACTCTTCATAATAAAAAATAAATGGTCTTCTTAAAGATGCTTTCATCATTATCAGAAAGAGCTATAATGTTTAGTGATGACGAGAAGCCGAATTTCCTGTTTAAAAAAACAGAAATGATAAATATCGACTTTAATAAAAACTTGTTCGGACAATGGATGCCAAATGTTTCGTTCCGAATAGAAACGGCTAATTTTACCATTAACATAGGATTGCTTTCAAAAATGTTTAAAATTTAAAAAACACAAAATTTATTGAATTTCTTTCTTCAGGTTTTCAGATAAGACGTTCAACCATCTTGACACCATTTTTTTAAGAATCACTGAAAAGCCCTTTGAGTTATTCAATTAAAAATAGAAATTGAAATATCGTTTTGTGTCAGATCCACTATCTTCCCAAATGAGCAAAAGTAAGGCAAAAATTATCATTCAGGCCTTCAGTAATGGTGTCAATATTCATTCTATGGCTTCCATCTTCAAATATCATTCAAGAACCAACAAGAGAAGGGCGAAGAAGTTTACAAAAGAGAGAACAGTAGATAGGAAAACTGGATCAGGAGGTTGCAACAGGAAGAGGGATCATGATTTTAAGTTAGAGCTAAAGAGATCAATTAGAAAAGATTCAAGTTTATTCATAAGACGTTTGGCACGTGAGAGACGAGTTTCAGCTATGAAAGTCCAAAGAGCAGTGAAAAAAGACTTGAAAATTAAATTGTACGTGAAACCTGTGATGCAACTTGTTACATCAAAACAGATAGAAATTTAGATAGGGCAAAGATCATCTTGAATTCGAAAATGGTCCTGAAATAATATGTGTGTGCGCGTATCTTTGAAATTAATTTCAATCCATTACAAGCTTCCGATCTTTAGCCATGATTAATTAATGATGACCATTTCATTTTTGTTATGATCGATTACATCGCAATTCTTCAATTGAGTTTGGTGAACACATTCTTCTTGCTCACAGTAGAGTCCATTAGTGTTATAAAAAAAAACCCTGAGAATTCAAGTAAAGTAAGTTTAATCTTTTCTAAGATACAACGTTTCTGTGGTGAATCTAACAAATGGACAATTTTGCTTTTACACGATTTGGACAATTTTGCTGTTACACCCGGTTCAAATATAGAGAAGAGGAAAAACTATACCGAGCAGACGCTTTACGTCCTCTGAGGGACATTATCAAGGCACGAAAGGCAACGGCTAAGTATACATTTCCCTCTTGTCTCTTTTTTATCTTTTTATTCCTTTTGCCTCTTCTACAGACACACTCAATCTGAGAATATTTACACACACACCGGAAATATCGCTTCCAGTCACAAACTGGTAAGACGTATATATATATATATATATATATATATATATATATATATATATCTGCGCGTGGTTATTGATAACTAAATAGTTGAAAGTTTCTTAAGGCTGAATATGAAATGTTTCTTAATTGTTCATAGTTACTCTTCCCTTATTGATCCCATAAGAAAGGCCAACTTTAAATTGCTTGGCCACCTTATTCTCTTCCGCAGTTAATTCGATCAGAGAAACACTTCTTCATTTCAATAGACGAGCTTACATATCTGTGGGAAATAAAGATATGCCAATGAATGCGGTTTCCACTCATAATAAACCTTCATTTCGGCTGTCCAAATTATTTCACAGTCTAGTGCTTACCTTCGATATTAACAATACAGAAACTATTGATGTAAGACGGGCATCAGCTGTCGTCTCGGCTGTAAATACGATCAAATAAGCCAGTTTTCGATTGTAAGTAGTGTCCAATTTATCTGACTGATCTGCTTGGTATGGAAAATATAAACCATTGAATTATTAGTGTTTCTGACTGGAAATATGAAGAAATATTGAAGCAATTGAAAGACTAATGAATAATAAACCGGTATTATTATTTGGTGCCATTTAATTCTGAATCATGATGAATATTTTAAGACTGTTTTCTATGTGCAGCCAAAAGTGTTGGTCAATTAATGGCCCTTTTAAAACTTATGTAAAGGATAAAGAATTCATAAGAAAATATAAATGGAAAAGGAGAAATATCTAGATAAATAATTTATTGGTCGAAAGGAAATTTTTTGATTTGATAAAATTAACAACAGTCGGCAGAAATTACTTGTATTTTCTACTACAGATCCATCTGTTTTGCGAGATAAACTGAATCCAATGCATGTAAAGAAAAATTCCGAAGATTTTTTTATAAAGTGTTTTCCAATAAGTTGAACCGATTTTAAGTGTGAATTAAGTTTAAGCGTCTAATGTTTTTTTTTTCTTTTTCCTTCGGATTTAGCAGAAATTTTGGCGATATTATTTTTCACACGAATTGCTATGACTTGCATAACATTATCCAATAGAAAAATAAATAAATTTTCACTAAAAGTACTGATTTATTTAATACTGATTTTGATCCGTCTTAATGAAACACCCTTATATATAAACCCTCTTTATGAAACACACTTTAAAAGTGAAAAAAGTTATTTCCACCAATCAAAAATGACACAAATAAGAAATGTTTATCAATATTTAATAAAAATAAAAATTTGAATTTTCATGACATTTAAGATCAGAACTATGTGAGAAGTGTTTTCATAGAAGATGGAAAATGTGACACAGAAATTCGATGGCACATTGGAATAGCGGCAGACGTCTTCCGAAAATTAAACACCCTCTGAAAAAACAGGAAAATTTCGGTAAAAAAAAAAAACATTAAAAAAGTGCAATGAACTAGTATGAAACATCCATCCTCATCTATGCCAGTGAATGCTGTAAAATTTTCTCACAGAAGCAAAGAAATGTTGTACTAAAGAAGAACACTGAGAAAACTATGAATGAAGAACCTTAGCAACGAGGAAACTTTTAAAAATCAGAAGCAAGAAAAAATATATTTGTACTTAAAATGTTTTGAGACAAAAAGAACAGAGACGTTGGAGGCTATGACACTTGCAGGGTAAATGGATATTTTCTACGTGTGGCTTACATGTAGCAAAAATCCGGATGTTTGGAAGACTCAGTGAGGATCGAACTCACTTTTCTGCCGTAATTGAATTAGCGAAACAGGTTTGCTAACTATTGCACCACATCGAATTCCGCCAGTTGCAGTGTATATCGAACGGAAGTGACAAGAAGCAAACTCCCTAATAAGCTTATTTCAATGAATCTATTTTCACATCTCCCTCTTAATGTCAGTTAAACATGGCATGGTCTATAATTTCTGTGCACCGACTATCTAAATATAAGTTATCACAGTGTCCATTCTTTGTAATAACTTATTTTTTGTTCTCGTAAGAATCCATCTTGCACATTTACAAATCTTGACAAAATCCAAAGGAGGATTTGCAATGTAATTGATCCCGATTTGGCATCTCGACATCACTCACTTTCTCACCGACGTGACGTGGCTTTCCCCCTGTCTCTTCTACAAATATATTCATGGTAACTGCTCTGGCGGGCTTTTTTCCCTGGTTCCCGAACTACGTGAGTTTAAGCGTTCTAATATATTGCCATCTAGTTCCCACTCTTTTACTGTTGAATTAGTTAAATATAAGCGACACTTCTACTCTAATCGTTTCTTTTCTCGGGCTTTCACGTCTTTGGGACCCTCCCTCCCGTTTAATTGCTTCCCTGATAACTACAATCTTTGAAAATTTAAATGCAACGTCAATCGCCATCTTCTATCTTCTTGAACTCCATTCAGCTTTTATCCTTCCCCCCCCCCAATACCCGCTGTTTTCTCTCACCTTCATTCTGTAACCAGTGGCATTCCCGCCATGCTTGGGATGAATCGATTTTGAAAAAATGACGGAGGGGGGGATTGTTAAAATTACTCTACAGATGATAGCATATTGTGAAGCGCCATGACACTCCGCGCCCTGAAGGGACAATGTAATATAATGTAAAGATTATTCTTGGATTTTTTTATGCGTGCCAAGAA
Source organism: Acanthosepion pharaonis (assembly GCA_903632075.3). Classification (NCBI taxonomy): domain Eukaryota; kingdom Metazoa; phylum Mollusca; class Cephalopoda; order Sepiida; family Sepiidae; genus Acanthosepion; species Acanthosepion pharaonis. The sequence goes on from CAHIKZ030005063.1 coordinate 3,366,003, forward strand.
ACAATTTGTATATTTTAATTTTCTCTCCCTTTTCCATTCAGTTTTTTTTTTTTTTTTTTAATAAATATTTATTCATTTCCAGCGTGGGTGGGGATTCTACAGAATACAATTTTGTTGAAGTCCAACAGGGTCCTGTACCATAAAAGCCGGAGATTGCAAGCAACTATTTCTATTAATACTACTGCTAGAAGTTAGTATTTTTAATATCGAGTAACTGAGCAGTATTCTGACAAAGTAACGCAAAGGTACAAATACAGGAAATACGAAACTCATTGTACGCATCATGGTGTGATGCACCTTCTGTTTACCTCGGAGTTCTTGACAAGATCCAGAGACGGATATGTAATATAATTGGCCCTGATCTGGCATCTCGTCTACAGTTGCTCTCTCACAGACGCGCCGTCGCCTCTCTCTCTGTCTTTTCTACAAATACTTTCATCGTAATTGCTCCGATGAGCTGCTTTCACTGGTTCCCAGACTTCATGAATTCAAGCGCCCTGCGAGGCTGGTATCCCGCTCCCACCCATACACTGTAGAAACTTTTAAATGTAGCCGTCTCTTCTACTCCAATAGCTTCATACCTCGCACCTCTCGCCTGTGGAACACCCTTCCCAATTACTGTTTCCCTGAGAGCTATAATCTCCAACTATTCAAATGTAATGTCAATCGAAACTTCCAGTTACCTTGACTACCCATTATCCTTCTCCTCATCCTTTCTTCTATCACTCCTATCTGATCTTGCTCCAAATCTTCTGCAACCCTCTGCATTCTAGTGGCTTCACGCCTTGCTCGGGGCGTAAAAAAATATGGAAGACAATCTGATAAAGATATACTAGACACATGCATCACAGCCAAATATGCACGATATGTTGAAAGGATTAAAAGCTGCGTATAACCTGAATGTCTATGAACTCTTATATCGATGTGACTCCGAGGACTCCTTGTCAGACTCATCCGTTAAACTTAAAACATCATCTTGATATTCTGTTTACTCTTGATTATGAACAGAGAGATACAGTGTTCGACCCTTATGGATATGGCAAACTGGTTAATTAAATCTGTGATACTCAACAGGATATTTGGTTGTTTTAGTTGTTTTACGGCCTACCAACCTCAATGGGTTATTTAATGCCGACAAGATTCTTATTGCTGGCAGTATTTTTTATCTATCTATCTATCTATCTCAGTAAATATTGGTTTCCTTTTTGTTTTATTTTAAGGCATATCAACCTCAATGGGTTATTTAATGTCAACAAGATTTTTATTGCTGGTAATATTTTTTATCTATCTATCTATCTATCTATCTATCTATCTATCTCAGTATATATTGGTTTGGTTTGTTTTGTTTTACGGCATATCAACTTCAATGGGTTATTTAATGTCAACAAGATTTTTATTGCTGGTAATATTTTAAATCTGTCTATCTATCTATCTATCTATCTATCTATCTATCTATCTCAGTATATATTGGTTTGGTTTGTTTTGTTTTACGGCATATCAACTTCAATGGGTTATTTAATGTCAACAAAATTTTTATTGCTGGTAATATTTTAAATCTGTCTATCTATCTATATAAGTATATTTTGGTTTGCTTTGTTTTGTTTTACGGCATATCAACCTCAATGGTTTATTTAATGCCGACAAGATTATTATTGCTGCTAATATTTTTGTTTTCCAAAAATGTATTACTGGTAATAATTTTTCCAAAATAGTATTTCTGGTATTAAAAACTATTTTATAATTTCATAATGTTTTGACCCCTTTCAGGCGGGTAATTATTTGTTCATTGCTGTGATCTGAGAGATGCTACCACTCCGAATCAGGTTAGAAGGAGGAACATCAGCAATTAAGAGGTGGTTCCATGCTTCTCAAGAAATCCTATTGAAAGGCCAGATGTAGTCTATCATCTTACTCAGGACACTTAGTTTATTTTCATACCCAGAACGGGAGGATATTTGATATAATCCAACTGAATTCACTAAGACAAAATATGCGTATGTTAATATTTCCAATCAATTAAGATTAGAAGCCATGACAGCCATGCCTGTTGTAGCATGATCATCATTTTGTTAGTTTTGACTAGGGAACAAGTGACAACAGGCCACTAAATATTTCAGTCGACGAATTATAGCAGATTTTAAAACTTGGAATAATTTCGACTGAACCCTTGAAATTCTTTTTCGAATTCGTCAACACTTTATGGGACATACAGTACGACGAGATAAAAAAAAAACATTGATGCACCCATAGTAAGTCGATTTTTGTATTTTTACCAAGGCAAGTGAGTAATAGAACTCGTTTATTAAAAGAAAGTATTAATATAGCTGTACATATATACATTATACAAGTCAAAAATGATTTAGTATTTTGATGGGTAACGATTTGCTTTAATAACGGCCTTAATTCTTCGTGGCATGCTATAGACTAAATTTTTTAGTAAGTCAACATGATTTGCAAGATTATTCCAGCATTCCTTTAATTCACGAAAAAGCTCATCTTCTGTGTTAACTTCCCTATTATGGGCACGCTTGTCCATTATCGACAAAAAAGTTTTCAATTCGGTTAAGGTCAGCACTCTGACTAGGCCTCTGAAAGATTTGCAATTTACCGCCATCACGCTTCATCTGTACATAACGCTTATTCTTTAAGGAAGGATCGTTATAGTGTTGGAAAGTGAAGCGTCGACATTGGGCAAAATGTTTTTAGCATAAACCCACATTTGTTTAAAAAGAATGTTGTAGTAGTGATGCTGTTCCATCATTTCCTTTCTATGTGTGCGTCCATTTTTTGCATCGTACTAGAGATAAGCCACCATCTACGTAGATGTTTTATCGCTGTATTTAAATAATATTTGTAACTTGGTTTTAACACTTTTTTAGGTAGACTGATGTGTCCATTCATAAATAATCGTTTGTTTTTTTGTTTGTTTTTTTTTAGTCTTTCTCGTTTTTTTTACAGTAAGGTTCACCCTGCACAAAGCCTGGGGGATCACTCGATGTAGATAGTTACGATAAGAGGTAGTTTATATGAATAGGAAAGAAAGATAACTCTAGATTTGAATAAGTTAAGACTGTAGTGATCGGTGAACCATCCTCTTTGGAGTCTGTTCCACAGAGCCGTGCTTCGCAGGAAGAAGCTGTTTGAGTGGAACGTACTTCACGCCGATCGAATACGGAGGGATTCTGGGTGGTTTGATACAATGTAAATGGCTTGCTGGGGGGTGCTAACTCTGTCTAATTTGAAATTTCATGCGCTTGGTTTTTCATAAATATATAACCGCCTCGGAAACTAAACTCGAAATGATGAGGATATTTTAATTAAAAACTCACATCAATTTATAGTTATGTTATTTCCGTGTGACAATATTTTTTCAGTAAGCAAACTCGGATAAAATTAATCGAATGACAACATGACATTTCATGAAACAAATTTCATTATACACACAAGATGGTTGCTTTTTAGTCTTTCAAATATATTTTTGGCATATCTGAAATACTGTATGTAATTTCTAAGGACGAAATATCGTCAATAAATTGGCAGTTTATACATTTAGAAAAATTATGATTTCAATTATTTAAAATGCTAAAATCATAAAATCATGTTTCATACGTCAAATTAAAAAATGAATATATAATGTATAGACATTTGTATATAAATTTGTACCTGGTGCCGATTGGAACGGGAAGTAACTTGAGAAATTGTTGTGAAAAGTCTAATTATAGTAAATGGAAACAAGACCTAGAATTGCCAGAGCGGTATACTTCAATTAGCATCCACCCTTCACGTGTATTTTCTGCTGGAAAATTAACAACTGAGGTGGATTACCTCGGTCTTATCTGTATAAATTCAAACGTGTTGGTTTTGTTGTTTTTGTTGTTATCCAATTATTTACCCTGATTCTTTATTGAAGTCAAAATCCATCTTACCCACTAATGAGAGACCGGGTGATAAAGCCATCAAACACTTCAATGATAATATTCACGTATTTAAACCAACTTGTAACTAGACATTTGAAAGGAACATATTGACCAGTCAGAGACTTTGCTGTTGTTGAAATATGTTGCGAATAAGGCTGACATCTATTAACTCCAAATCACAGCAGTTTGTCTACAAAGAAGAAGTCAGCTTTCTTTGCCAAAGTTATTCGTTCTTTATTTACATTGTTCGAACTGTTGTTAGCATATTCACGATGTTTCAGTCGTTTTACGCTCTGGTTTTCTTCAGGTGACTGGACTTTCTAACAGAACCTTTTGTTTCGTCCACCTGCATAGATTGTTCTATTTCTACGTGCCATGCCTCTTCTGGGTGTTTCAGTATCAGTTATCGCCCTTTAACCTAACTCCCCAAAGTTTTGTTCATTTCTGCAGTAGTCAGTTATTGAACTCATAACTCTTTGGGTCAAGTCACTGGATTCAGCCAAAATTATTCCCCACTGGTTCATGTGTCCTTGAGGACAGAAAAGCCGTAAATATGGCAATGAAGATGAGAATAACAGTTCCAACAACGTAAATAGTTTAAATAGTTACAATATCTCATCTCAGAAATATAGACGGATATTTCTTAGGTTTCTCATGAATTTTCTTTCCTGGGGACGTTTCGAACAACTTTACTTAAGTGTTCCTCAGATTAAAAACATAAACACGTCGAGAGCAGAAAAGATCTACTGGAGGAGTAATACGTCCAGGCACCACCTTTAGTCAGGCTAAAGTGTTTCGAGAGGGTGTTCTGTTATTATTATTGTTATGAATACTGAAGAGTGGTCTCCCCTTTTGTTACTTTCCTCTTCGAGAGAACTATTTCTGTTTACTGGGAGTATAAAAGGACACTATAAGCGCACCTAGTATTCTCATTTGAATAAAGCTTTCTTAAACACTAGGCCTCTGTACTTTTGTTATTACAATTATTATTATTATTATTATTAATTGTAACAACTATGAGACTATAATAACTATAAAATTTACTACGGCAACTTACAACTTATTAGGATTTATTTTAAACACGAACCATATAAGAAGAGATTTACAAGTTCCTCTGAAGCTGACCTCCCTCACGAGTCAGGATGTGGTACAAGGCAAAAATTTCCCGTAGACCCCCGAATACACAGAGCCGGGCTGGTCCTCCTCCCCAGAAGAGACTCTTGCACTTCGGCATAACCTTCTCTGCGTTCCGCTCTGCCCGAAAGCAGAGAGTTCAACGTTTTAATATTTTCTCAGACCTAAGCTGGAAAGCAACCCCAACCCCTGAGACAAACACCATAGATACTTATATACCTACTGCAAGGGCATCGGGTGTCTGTGTAATGGTTAGCAAGCTTGGATGGGTAGAACAATTACGACTCAGTAGTGAGAACGATCCTCACTACGTGCCTCCTACTTTCGGCCTTGTGCCACATCTAATCTACGCTTGGAAAATCACTATTGTTATGGGGTCCACCCCTTTTTCATATAAGTGGACTTTACCAAGTGTTACTTGGACTGCTGCCGTTAAATATCCAGAGTCAGTCAGAGAATAGACGAACGGAGATAGAGGGTGATTGAGTTGGAGGTAGAGTAATAGTGCGAGGTAACTTCTTGTAGAAGTCAGTTACAAGACACGTAGACTCTAACGAAGTCCTACTTCGAGACTATATATTTATCTGTATTTGCTACTAACCGCGTTCCTGGATTTACTAACAGTATTACCCTTCTTATGATTGTGTAAATACATTTTATTTCTTATGTTTAATTCTTGCGTTTGTTTTTCATTGGAGACCGATTTTCATCTCGGAATCTATAACAACTATATTCCAGCTGGAAAAGTCCGTTCAATAGAGGTGGATCTGTTCTTTGTACACTGAGTGTTATTAATTCGTTCCCTACAACGTTATTATTAAATCTTAGAGGAGAGCGCGATTTACGAAAATAAAATTTGTCTGACAATATTTCACAATGTTTCGACAGTATTGTCTGTCTTCTTTAAGTTATCCTTAAAAATGGATAAAAATATAAAAAAAATAAGAGTCTACAAAAAATAAGTTTTAGGTAAAAATATTGCTTGTCTTGAGAAAACTGTACTGGTAATCAATATTTTCTAAAACATATCTTTTACCGTAAATTAAAAACAAATTATTTTCAGTCTTTTTATTTACTCACCTTTCTACATAGACAAGACCATCCTCAGGATGCTGTCTGTCACAAGGGAAGTTGTTTCCGAAGAGGCTCAATTCGATCAAAATTCACTCGGGCATTTTTTTTTTTTGGCTTGCCACATTTTCAAAGGCACTCACAGAACACAACAACAACTCCTACTTTCTAAAGACTTCACAAACATGTTATCTCCTATTTTAAATCTTCATACGTTTTCTCTCTCAACTTCTTTTTTTCCAGATAAGCTTAGGAGCCCTGGTAGCACTATATCGGTGATCACTACTTAATTTCATTCTGGATAGATTCTGGATTCTGGATGATGCCTTGCATTCATTACATTATCATATCGGACGGTGAAGACCCAGAAAAGCTTTACATTCGCATTTCCACCCCTGCTGTGATTTTTACTCATGCCATCTTTTTGCTCCCGGCAGTTTAAATTTAGCATATACCATCCAGTTTACAGCATAAAATTTAGAATGTTTTTGTCTCGCTTGCTTCTATTTTCAACCTTGTGCTACATCGAAGATAGGCGTAGTAAATCATTGGATGCTTTGACGTGATGTAATGGTTAGCAAGCTTGTCTCTCTAGATCATAATACGACTGAACAGTGAGTTCGATTCTCAAAAGCGTTCCAATAATGATGGAGACTTGCGCCACATCTAAGTTGCGCTTAGAAAATCCCAATAATTTAGAATGTTCTAAGAGAGTACTTGATATTATCATTATGGCCATTCGTAGTATTTGTCCTCGGCAGTTTATATTTAACACATAATATCAACTTTACAAGACATACTTTAGAATGTTTTTTGTCTCGTTTGTTTCTACTTTCAGCCTTGTGCTACATCTAAGATAGGCTTAGTTAGCCATTAGGTACTTTAACGCGGTGGAATGGTTAGCAAGCTTGTCTTGCTAGATCAGTTACGACAGAATAGTGAGTTTGATCTTCAATGAAATTCCTATAATGCGCTTAGTTAATCCCAATAATTTAGAATGTTTTGAGAGTATATTTATTATTATGAGTCGTAGTAGTAGTACTTTTATTGTTTTTCTGTTTGAATGAAATCGACTTTACGAGAAAGCTGCAGATTTTGAACAGCTTTATAATTGCTCTAAGGTGAATGACAAGTGACACGGAGGATTATACAAGGAAGAGAAATGGTGCTAATTATGTTGGTGTGAGTAAAGCAGAAATGAATTGAGGAGGTGTAGGAATGGTAAATGATATTCTATGAGGAAGTTTGTCATTTGCAACTTGAATTGTTGCAACACAAGGGATTATTTTTAATCTTCTTATATCTCTTTCTTACATGAAAAAAAAATCGCAATTGAAAGACTACAAAGGCAGATTTGATGAGCAGAAGGATAAAGTCACCTTCACCAGTCTTTGTATTTGTTCAGTGAAAAAAAACTCCACTTGACTTTTAAACGAACATGTCTCAACGCAAAAATAACTTCCATTGGCTTCTTGACGTATTTAATTCCTGATATATCCAAAGAACAGGCGAAAATATCAATGACGCTTAGTTTTTATCTTGGAAACTTTTAAATAACTCTAGACATTTTACGCACCATCTGAATTTTGTTCTTAAAATTAAGAAAAAAAACTACACTATTCTATAAGATGCGATTTCTTCTAATCTCTGAAAAAGGAATGTAAAAAGTTCGACTTGTTTAATTTACAAAAAACAATAGTAAATTCTCGAAGTACCCTAAAGATGATTGTTCTAAGCGTAGCTTAGATGTGGCACAAGGCCAGAAGTAAGGGGCAACCAGTGAGGATCGAACTCACTAGTTAGTTTTAAATGTTCTAGCGAGACGAAATTTGTTAACCTTTACAGCAAATCCTGGCGCCTTGAAAATGAATAAGAGATGGACACATTAAAATAATTTTCTATTTTCTTGAAAGTATATTTTTCAATTTTATGCAGTTAGGTGTCAATCGTGTTTCTCAACAAGGAGAAACGTACAGCTTCAATTGTATGACAAACGAATTCATCTGAATCAGAGTTCTCCATTTTTCTATATTATTTCTTAATTCACAAAGTTTTGCCAATATCTAGGAATGCTTTTTAATGTATTTGATCATCATTTATATAACAAGTGGTATTCTTTGTTTCATATTTCAATAATGTTTCAAATAAAATCGAGTTGCTACTCCAAATACTCGGTTATTCAGCTTCAAATAATTCTGATCAAAACCAGGGCCATGGAATGAATATTAACATAGCGGATTTCATTGACATACCAAATGTAATACTGTATTACTATGTTAAATCTGTAATACCGCCGCAATTTGATGCCAGGGAAATATCTTGATCTACCGGTGTGGAAGCTGTATGAGCGTAGTGAACACAACTGCACTTCAGTAGAGAATATTCACGTAAGTTTTTAAATGGATTTAAATATGCGTTGTTTAAAGAAAGCTAAAAGTACATTACAAATATTGAAAACATATATCTATCACAGAAAACATCACCGTATATAAAAAGAAATCTAGCAGTACAACTGAACATAAAGCAAGAAATCCCAATAGTGAAATAATCTATGTGATTACAGCAACAGAACAAAACATCGCCCAATATTTGTCATGATAATTCCTTTTATATTATCGGTAATACCACTACTACTACGACGACTACTACTAATAAAAAATGTTTTTTTACGCTGCTTTATTTTTTTTAAATGTTCAGTAAAAATGTCATGATGCCATTTCTGACCTTAGGTCTCTGTTTGAGAACCGAAAGGAAATGAGTATAGAACAAAAATCAAAGGAAATAATAATAATAATAATAATAATAATAATAATAATAATAATAATAATAATAATAAATACAAGGACCTTGAAATTGAAATCTCAAAAATGTGGCACATGGGAACATCAGCAATTCTTGTTGTAGCTGGGACCCTCGGTTTGATTGGAAAAGATTCCAATGGACCCATTGAAGGGTTTCCTGGTAGCCCATGACTTAAAGAAATACAAAAAAATGTCCTTACGAGTACGTCCCACACTTTACGAAGAGCTTTATCTCTGTAAAATATGTGTGTGTGTGTGTTTTTAAATTGCTCAGTGGAAATGTCATGATGTCATCATTGACCTTAGGTCTCTGGTTCGGAAAGAAATGAGTACACACCAGAAATCAAAAGAAATATTATTATTATTATTATTATTATTATTATTATTATTATGATTATTACCATTATTATTAAAACAGCAACAACAACAACAACGGTAATAGTGGTTACGTAGTGCAGCTTTAAAAGCTGATAACGAAGGTTTAATTATTTCAGAACAGGGCCAGTACTTACTGACTAAAAATTACCAAGCATACATACATACTGAAAAAGTATGTTAACCCAAAATACAGATTCTGTAATAAATATCCAAAAACAATTGACCATCCTGTATCAGGTTGCACAGTGTTAGCAGCCATTAAATATAAAATTCGGCATGATAGAACGAGTCAATATTTGCACTGGAAAATATACAGGAAGAAAATCGCAAGAAACTGGTATAAGACATAGGACCTGTAACAATTTTATGGAATTTTACAATAGACACTGAGAGAACACTCAACAGCTATTTGTGACAGACATTGTGATCAAAAACTACAAGAAGAGAATGTGCTTTCTTATTGACATGGCAGTTCCTGCGGATTGTAAAGATTGATGATCTTCCAAAATTAGCCTGAAATCGAAATCTAAAATTGTGGCATGTGTGGACTTCCATAATTCAAGTTGCTGTTTGTCCTTGAATTCACTGGAAAAAAAATCCGTTAGACTCCTTGAAGAGATTCCTGGTTGTCCATGTCTTAAAAAAATACAAAATATTGTACTTAGAGGTACAGATCACGCATTTCAAAGAGTTCTATTTATGTAAAATGTGTGTGATCTTAGGGTATGTTTTTAAAAAAAATGATCAATATAAGATTTCATGAAGACATTTCTGACCTGAGGTCTCTGGTTGGGACCCGGACGGAAATGAATATACAACAGAAAACGAATAATAATAATAATAATAATAATAATAATAATAATAATAATAATATAAAGAAGAAGAAGAAGAAGAAGAAGAATGGCGTTTGCATAAATATTATAACTTTGAAGACTGAAGTATCTAAGAATTATATCCTACAATATAAATCTTTAATGAACGGGATATTTATGCAAACAATGTTATCAGAAAGAGCAATAAAAATAAATAAGAACGTATACCTGTACTTTATAGATTACACACCTGCGTTCAAATAAAGTTAAACCACAAAGTTCTGTTAGAACTGCTCAGCAACCTTGAGATATTTGGGAAGGATATTAGAATAGACCGGAACCTACACTGACAGAAAATCGGCTGCATATGGAGAGAAAATGAGTCCAGTAGACATAGAAAAATAGAAAGGGATGTAAGACAAGGTTGTCTCTTCTCACCGGACTTGTTCAACCTATACAGAACCGGAATTTGTTGGTGGTGGTCACAATGCTAACAAAATAATTTATACAGATCACACAGTGTTGATAGCAGGCATGAAAAAGAAAATATAATAGCACATACAGAATGTAGCGAAGGAAAGCGAGACCTAATGTCTAAATATAAACTACAAGAAGACAGAATAATTGTTGTCAGCAAAATGTCGAACTCAAAATGCACATCACAAATCGCGGGAATTAAAATGAAACCAGTACAAAAATAACTGGGAAGTTTTCTTGCAGAGGAGGGAAAGTGCAACACTTATTGTTTAAATGTAGTTGTGTTGAAAATACAACTATACTTTACCATGAAAATAATAAACAAAAACTAAAAATTCTTGAAGCTATATACATAAAACAGATGAAACCTAACCTGAACAAAATAAATTTGAAATTTCCACAAATATTTTTAAATCACTATAATTGATAACAGAAGCCATTGGTTTATACCAACGGCTTCCCATACTTAATACTTCTCGTTTTCACTCTCGCGTGGTCATGAGCGACGTCATAAGCCGTGGTAAAATTTCCGCTTTGTCGTTGCTTAGAAATCTTCCATGTAAGCAAAAACAGACTATCATTGTATTGTTTAATATATTGTACTGTAATTGTCATCTTTCATAATGACTTATGTAAGCCGAAAGCTTAGATACGATTAAAAATATTTATCAATATGGTGATTTTTTTCATCTTTAATGATAATGTTATTAACCTAATCAGACGATATAAAAAGAATTTACATGAAATAAATAGACAAAATTTGTCTATATTATTTAATGAAACATGTGTGACACTGTTTAGGGTTGCGAGGAAAAAAAGGCGGGAATTAAATTAGGTGATAAGAAGCTATCACGAAAAGACACTGGGCGATGTTGTTTTTTTTTTCTAACAAAGAAAAGTGGTAAAGATTTTATTTTCATTAGCAAAGAAAGTAAGATACCGGATTTAATTTATGACGACGCGCCGAAAAAAAGATAGCCGTCTGCCCATGGCGATAATGAAAATTTCAGGTCGGTCAAGTGCCCTACAAGGCAGAATGATTAGAGATAAAAATTAATTGGGTCATGCTCTGACAGAAAAAAATGTCCGCTGGACCATCCACAGAGTAAAAAGAAGGAAAGATTAAGCCATTTACTATCTGTGGAGATACCATTTGAGAAGAGCACCTGTTTTGTGTCAGAGCTGTCTATGATAGAAAAATTATTTTATCAGAACGGATAATTGGCGACAGGAAGCGGAAGATCATTGACCAGCCTCAGTGCTTGTTTGGCGAAAATCTCGATTGACGAACTCCAGATGACATTCGGTTAAGATAGAGTTTAGAGTCGTGTGAGGTCTCCTCGAAGAAAAGAAAGAAAAGAAAAAAAAAGGGAAGATAATTTTTTTTCCTTTGAGCGATAATTGCAAACACCAACGCTGTTGAGCGTTCATTGGCTGAAGGGTGGCGTGAGCAGTAGGCGAAGGTAAACTATGAAGAAGGAGGGGAGGCCTGTTGACGACCCCTGAAGGGATTGGGTGAGATACCCATATGAGAAAGGAAGAATTTAGGAGGACGATTACCTTAAACTAGAAATTAAAGATTCCAAAAATGGAAAGTAATAAATTTTCCTGACCGAATAAAAAAGAAAACCCTTAATGCGGATTTAGAATTATCAAGGAACCTCAAACCCCGACAAGCCCACCCCGGTTTTTGTCGGCGTCCATATAAGCAGAGTCGCAGTGAGTGAACTGCAATTTGCAGTTGGGGTTAGACAGACAGGCAAGCAGTTGCAGTTGAGCTGTGAGCTCTGAGACCCGCCTCGCAGAAAGCTGACTAAGATCCCACGCAATCACGACCTCAACTTCTAGCCAAGAACAATTTATTTTTGAAGAACGACTTAGACTCACACCACCAAAACAAGTTTTACGAATATCGCCTGAAGATACACCAAAACCAGTTTCTTAAAAGAACAATTTAAGATGTTAAGACTCGCCTAACAAACACAAAGTGTCACGAATCCATATTAGCGGGTTGGGAGAAAGACGCAGTCCTGTATTCCGCAACCAGATATAAAATATTGTTATTCCTTTAAACACATTTGAACTTTTCGAGTTATTACTTTATTTTCTTTTACATATACGTGTGCGGTATTACCCTTGTTCGGACTCGACTTGCATTACGGCCCGGCGACTGATTGATTTCGTCTACCTAAGATCAAATCATAACGTGGGTAGGTTAGACTAAAAAATCAAAACAGTTACTTCGGTAACCAGACGTTGGAAGCGAGCTGGGAACGACAGGGCTGATACCGAATCTAACCAGATTCCCATCCGAATCAGCAAAAGGTTAGAACGTTGCATTTGATGCCGCGACCAATACCAATTCACATTGGTCGTCACAAGACAGGATAGGACGGCGACTGCGCGGAGACAGACGGGGTGACGTCACATGCAACACTGAAAAATGCTGCCTAAATACACACAATATATATATATATATATATATATATATATATATATATATATATATATATATATATATATATATATCATGTGTGTGTGTGGTCTAATTGCGGAAACAAAGTTTGTTATTAATCTCTGGCAAAAACTATTAAGATTCTTAACAAATGAACTATTCTGATGCTGGGTAATCAAGTATTGATAACCTAGAATCAGTTCTCTCGACTGGCATACGTTGATTTTATATATTTCTTCTTTTTTTTTCGTTTATTAGAGGCAAAATAATCGAGAATAATAAATATACATGACCAAAATAATCGGCAATAATAAATATACAAGGCCTTTCCTGAATATAACCATTTCGAATACATGAAAAACTAGTTCAGCGGCCTCGGGTTAACTTCGAAACCAGGTGGAAATGAACACTCGTGAGTGAACAGAAACTCGACAGTGTATTCCTTCAGTCGATAGGTGGGGACGTCGGTAAATGAGCGTATATGCAACAGTAGCCTTCACGGCGTGTATATATAAAGTTTTTGGTGAAATTTACATAAACGCCTGCAGTCAATATTTCGAGATTTCTTTTCGTGATGATTCAGTGCAGATGAAATGAGGAAGCGGGGCCTCAAGCATAGCCGAGAATACGTTGAACGTATACGACGTTGTGGAACTCTGTCAATAGGCAGAACGCTAGGAAATATTGAACGTATCTGGTCTAGACTATAAAGAAAACGGGAGATTGATGCGGCAATGATAGAAAGAAAATGCCGCGAACATTTTTGATTATTTTGTGGATTTTCTTCTGTTATTTATATTTAATTATGCATACTGCACATATGTTTTAAAATGTTTACAGTAAATAGTTTAAAATGTGTAGGTTTTAACTAATAGTTTTTCTTAATACATATGGACATCTCATACTTATCTACATCCATTGAGGATTCAAACATGAAGTTTAAACCGTACAGT